>JAPMOQ010023867.1:130530-198131 GCA_026543055.1 Argiope trifasciata | reverse complement strand
CTTATATTGCTAATTTACATTTTATTTATAGTATGTTTTAATTCACAACGGCCGAATATTCACGTTTGTACACTACATTATTAAAGCAGATGTTTTCTTTAACCTTCTTATAATTAATAGGATGTAACGAAACATATAGGGATTTGACCAGTTACACTAGTCAAAAAATAATTAATAATAATTACAAATAATAATTAATTAACTTGCCTAATATTTTAACATTCATTCAATTTACATTAAATAAGGGGCCTGGTTGATATAGTCAGTCTCTTAACCAAAAGGTAGTGAGTTCTGACCACGTCTCGGCCAAAGACCGCCGTGTTGGTTCATAGCAGTTGGAGCACGTTTAATACGTCGTGACTGCAAAGTCCTCCAAGTTCTCAATCACAAATTATACCTCTGAGGGTACTGAGTCGGTGTCTGATTTGTATCTCAATTCTGACTTGTGGAAGGATGAATGATTGTATGAATGAGGTCGACTGCCCCCTAAAAAGGGTTGTGTCGTGTGTGTTTCGAGCAAAGTCGTACTTTCACCTGAACGGTGCTGTTCACAACGAAAAGCGCACACTTCTGCCTTTATTTGAGAGAGCTACTTCTCATTCGGCTTGGTATGACCAAGTGGCATTAGAATATATTCTAAACTTGAAAAAGGAATAAAATAGCAAATTTATAATACTGTATGAAAAATTTCTTCGATCTCTTTGTTCAGATCTTTGACCTCCGAAACCAGGCATTTGTTGCATAAGGTAAGTATTTATGAAAAAAAAAAAGTCGAAAAATATGTACAATATTAAATCATAAATAACAAATATCATTAGCTTTATCAAACTCAGCAAGAAATAATTTTGAGAATTTCTCATTTAAAAAGCAGCAACTGGAAAATTAATTCGAAATTGAATCTTTTCTGTTTACAATACACTTCATTCATCAACTTTATTTTATTTGGTATCGCGGCATTCCTGAAGATAAGAAGTAAAAAAAATAAAGAAGCCGTGCACACACACACATCGGAAAATATTTCCTTTTCCTCGGCAAATACTCCTGTAACCGTGACTGAAGCGTCTGCCTGCGTTTAAAGGATTTTCGCATCGAATGACAAAGAATGAAAAATGGATCGTTTTGCCGCTCACGCGCATCGAAGAATATAGTAATTTTTTTACCTTTTCTACTACTGCGGGAAGCGATTAGCCTTTTGGATGTCGCTCACTGTGTGCTCTTTTCCTTCTACAACCTTATTCGGAACATCGTTCCTTGCTTGCCATTTTGACTCCAAAATTTATCAGGCTTGTTTATTCTTGGTAGTGTTGCCTCGTGTTTCAGAACAGAACCGGAAATAAGTTATTCGCCGCACAATGATTGTTCTTTTTATTTGACTGCTATTATAAAGAAGGTAGAAAACAATAATAAACATTTAATTATTTCCCGTTGTAAACTCCTCCTGTACTAATTAATCATTAAAAATGATTTAAATAATCTGATTTATTTATTTAAATATTCGAAAAATATTTTGTGCTTTAGTATTCGATAAAGGATTCTAAAAACGTCGTTTTTTAAGGTATGATAATAATTGTTATACTACGTGTGAATATTCTGTTATTCTAAATACAAGCAAATTATAAAATCGCTCGTTGGAAAATGTTTTAATTTTTCAAATTATTTTAAATAATTTTCATGCATTTTAAGTACATTTTAAAGCATGGAAAGTGAACTTTCCATTGATATTAAACTTAATTTCATGTGCGATTTTGCTTCTATCAATTCTTCATTCCATTTATGAATTGCATGGTCTTTCCACAAACTCAATTAGAATACCACGAATAAAATTAAGTAGATGACGAAACATTAAATTCAAAAACCATTTGAATGTTTTTTTATCCAAATAAATATTTACTTCTAAAAATGCATAAATTTATCATTGTTTTTCTAATTGCTTCATATTTGAACGCATTTTACTAACAGCTTGAATTAATTTTTCTTCTTTACAATCAATTTTTTATCATCATCTACATGTTTAAAAAAAAAAATCTTTAAAAAAAATATTTCGAATTGCATTCTTTTTTTTTTTTTCTTTTTTTGAATAATTTATCTTTTTCCTTTTTATATGTTTTTTTATTTCAACTTATAACACTTTTCAAATTGTTTCTATGATACAGCACAAATTTACCTCGAGTATTAACTAATTATAAAAGCTTCATTCATTGGTAGTTTTGTTTCAGATTTAATTTATTTTTATTTGACAAATATAGACAAATTTTGAAGTTTTAAATAATGTCTCTAAATGCATGTGATTTTGCTTTTTAATTTTGTAATAAATCGTTTAATTAAATGTTTTCTTAAATATTTTTCTTCATTTATAGAAGTCATTTGTTTCAATTCCACAATTTGTCCATGGTCCTGTTTCAAAAGGAAAAATTCATAATATTTAGAAAGTTCAATAGGAAATTACTTCATTAGATAATTTTAATATCAAATTATTAACAAAAATTATATTTTAATTAACTTTCGATTAAATTATTATTTTAGTAACATTGTTCAAACGAAGGTGGCTTGTAATGAAGGAGAATTAGTGAGAGTATGCTCTAAAAGAAAGAGCATTAGATTAAGATACTTTAATTTGCATTTAAAGACTATTTTTCTGAAAATTTTAATTAAAATTTTAAGTAATAAAAGATTAAAAATAAGATTTTAATAAAAGAATGATAAAGAAACTAACATAATACAGATTTAGTTTTTATCTTTACATTTTAATAATTTTTAAAAATATTTTCATGCATAGTTTTCAACAATTTTTTTCACTGCAGTAAAATTAAAATCTTTTTGTTTATTTCATTAAATGTATAATAATTGGCTCTTGTTCTGTTGTTGAAAGCAAAGGGAGAAAGGGTATACATGTTATCTGCATCTTTTACTAGACGTATAAGAAATTGCAGTACCCCTAAAGAAAACTGGCAGTTAGAAGATGATATATCGAATTTTTGAGCATTTTAAATTGTGGCATCTCTGGACCTGACTCCATTTGGAAGGTTCATGTATACAATAAACGAACATGCATAAGACTATTTTAATAACATTATATATGCAATGCCTCTGACAATTTCATTGCTTAAAAAAGGCTTTGTTGAAGAAATTATGATTCAACATACCCAATATTCCCAGAAAACCAGTAGATCGCCAGTGGTGGCAAGTATTAAAACGATCAACCTATCAACTTTATATAATTAATTCCCGTTGTAAATAATTTGAAATATAGGAGAGATTACATAAAAAAGAACCATCTATGTAATTTCTATTTTGGATACAGAAGTTTTTTCCTTGCTAAGCAAAATCTTTCTCAGAAAAAATTACAAAAAAAGAAAAGAAAAAGAAAAATCAGATGCTAAGTTTTTTGAAAGTGTGTATTGTTTTACAAGTGAGGTTCTTGTGATGCAATAAATTGACATTTGTAAAAATAAATTATATTATATTAAAATTAAATTAAATTGTTAAATTATATTAAATTAAAATTATACTGTCTTAGACATTCATAAATTATCATATTAAATCCAAATCAATGCTATGATAGTTTCTGGATTCTATGATACTTTTAAGTGGGCAAACCAATAATGCAGTAATTGATTCTGGTTGAATATATTTTCAATAAATAGGCATTTGTTGTTCAGATGTTTGTTTTTAAGTTGATTTTTAGTTGCATCACTGCATCCTAAATAGATTACAAAGTCCTGTTTTCAAAACAAGTAGTTCAATGTTTAGAGTTCGGAATCCAAGAATTTCATCAGCTTTTAATTTTAAATAAAAAAAAAAATTATTAGAAAAGCATTAAATGACTATCCAATTTACTAAGAAAATTTTAAGTCTTCAAAAGCATTGTGTTAAATTGTAAAAATTTATAGACTAAATATTAATAAAAGGAAGAAAATTTATATTATTCCTACGAGTAAAGAAAAAAAAAAACCGCACTGTTTTTATTTTTCTCTGAAAGAGCTGCGGTCAAACGCAAAGCTGACCACACAACACCTGATCAGGAATTCCCACCACTTCGTTTTCATCTTCATATCGAAGAACTCTTCTAATGAGGGTCGATTGTTGTTTTCTTTCTTTTTCTTTTTATCTTCGACTCTTCAGCGATAAGAGACCGACTTGGTCAACCGACCAACACTAATGGACAGTTGAAAGTCGGACTCGGAGACTTATTTCATTAGAGGCTCCGCGAAGTCGCCAGAGTTGAGAGAGAGAAAAAAATCGAGCGGTTTGTAAAACTCACGTAATAAATGAGGCAGTGGGTCTTTCCGAAGTTTTCTTTCTTATAAACGACCGAAAGAATAAGAAGAGAAAATAAAACAACACAAAATTAAGGAAAGTTCTAACAGCAGCTTTCTAAAGAAAAACTGTAACTACATACTACAGGCCTCTTGATATTGTCACAAAACATTGGTATCTACTTTCACATATTTTATCTGTTGGTTCCTTGAAATTTAAAAATATATATATAATATCAGAAAAGTTACTATTGTATCCAGTTATTTTAATTTTTTTTAATTTAATTATTTTTAACAAGAGCTGAACCGGCGTCCTGACACAAGGGTAACGTGTCTTCCCCGTGATCTGGGCGTACCGGGCTCGAATCCCGGTTCGGGTATGGTTGTTCTTCGTTCTATCTGTGAGTTGTATGAATGTGCCCCCCCCCCTGTAAAAGAGGTTGTGCAAGCGAATGTGTCACCTTCATTTCAGCTAAAAGTCAGACTTTTGCCCTCTGGGTGCTCAGGGGTCTTTACCCCCAGATGCTACTGCACCTCCTTTCCGTGGAAACACGGACACGACATCATCATCAACAACAACAAGATCTGAAAAATTGGTGAGGTTGCTATAAAAAAAGCTTCTAAAAAAATTGCTGACTTCTACACTATGCGCAAAGGGATCTACAATCCTTAACACCTACGCAGTTCTTTCAAAGATACCTAAGATTCCCTTGTCTGGGTTGATACGTATTAAAGAAATCCCTATCAAAATCTCTCAGTAAACTATCCAAAAGGGAAATTGTATGTCACTTTCGCTCTTGTTTCTATGTGGAAAGTATGCTTCTGTGGTTAAATTAAGGTATCCGACTACGTTATGAACATTGGTATTGGCGAGATTTTTTTTTAAATTTATTTCTTGTAGTTGAGACTTTCCTCTTTCTAAAACGGCTTACCTTTTCAAGGAAAACGAAGGCCTGACCTATCATCCATAGGAATTTTATGCAAAACATATTTTTCAAATGAAATTTGTCTTCAACTTTCTTAAAACAAATTTTCATAAAAATTCTACACCGTTTACATGATATCTCAAAAACTAAAAGATATTTACATAAACATTTCAGCGTGTGTTTTAAATAATACGGTGGATGAAATGAACCAAAAGTTTAATTGTCGGGGAAATACTTTTTCATTTATAAGTGTTTTTAGAAAATTTTAGTTGTGGATTTATGGAGAAAAAGGCATTTATAAGTATATTTTTACCAATAACTTCCTTGCATCTCAAAATATGTCTTAGATTTTGGTTCATTTCCTTCATCATTATATTCTATATCTTGTGCAGAAAAACAAATAGGATTACTGCATTACAGTTCTGAGCAGAGTGTTTACTGTTTTTTTTTTTTTTTTGGTTAAATTTCATTAAAATTGACCACACATTTTCCTATTTCTCAAAATATATAATTCAAATAATGTTTTTTGTATTTATAGTATTTATAATTGACAATACATCTAAAAGCCATAAACAGTTTTTAAAAAATTCCAATTTTTCAAAATTTTTCCTTTGAATGTAGTCGGTTACCTTAACTGAAGTTCATTCAAAAAGGCTCTTCCTACTGACCCCATAACTCAGAAAATTATATTATAAATATATAATTGTAAATCAAAGGTGGGAGTCGTAGCACTATGATTTGATCCGTGTTACCTAGAAAACTTTTGTCAAGATCCCCCGCCTTTGATGTGTTAATAACAGATTTGGAAATAAAACAAACAGAATGTGAAAAAAAGATGATCGATGTATTAATTGCTAATCCAAAATTATGTATATCTAACAAAATATGTTTTTAATTTCACCCCTATGAAGAATTAATGTATGGATAGGCTTGTTCCGTGTTCTATTTTACATTTTATTAATTATTTAAGATATTATGTGAATAAAGTAGCCACTTTGATTTAATTGTTCTAATTTAGCCAACCATATGATCATTCTTAACTATCCAGATAATTTTGAACTATGATCAGACGACGGGAACGAACCAATCCAATTCAATGCCACACCAACAGAAGACCATTGGCTCAAAATATCAGATTTATAACAGGCCCGCTCACAATCAAGTGGTGTTTTAAAAGGGGAATTGAGAGGAGAAATAAAACTACAATGGTTTGACAGATGGTATATGCCCAAGAAAGGAAGAGTCACTTTCGATTTTATTCCTAATCTGGAAATTAAAATAAGAAGATACCATCCACTGATAATCCAAATAATATCTGGACATGGGAGATTTCCTGCCTATTTCCAAAGATTTGGAAGAACGTAGCAAAATAAATGCATTTTGTGCAGAAATGGGTACTGTTTACCACTATTGAATGGAATGTATGGAGGTCTCAGAGTTAAGGAAGGACCTGAAGATTGTAAATATGATTTAAGTGCAGTTCTGACGGTACCGGGTCATCTCAAAACCCTGAAGGATAGGATGTCAAAGATAGATAGTTTCAGTCCAACTGTTTGGGAGTATGCAGGTGGGGAGAAAGACGGCTATTGACTACCCCTAAAGGAATGTTAGTTTGACTGTTCGGTCAAACTAACATTTAAACAATACTTATTCAGCAGTCGACCACAATAAATCTTGTCGATACTGCTGCGCTCAGTGGTGGCTGAGTGGTCGACTGTTTACAAGAAGGCCCGCTCACAAATCATCTTCAGTGGAATTAAGTAAGCCACCGGTCTCGAAGTTAAGACCCTACTATTAGAAAAATACATTCCATTCTAATTTATTAATGAGTGTAACTAACTCACAGTTTTAAGATGTGACTCAGACTAATTTTTATTTTACTAATGATTATTACAATGAATTCTATAATATATTATGCACTCAAATTAATGACAACGCATGTAGTTCCATTAAATATGTAAATTATATCAATGAAAATGTTTGAAAGAATTTTAATTTATCAAAATCATATATATCTAAAGAATGAAAACAATGTGTAATTAATGCTTGGGTACACATGACAAGTTGCATTACGCCAAATTAATGTTGGAATCCATCATAATTAGAAAAAAGATGCACTGTCTCGGTCTATTGAAATAAAGAGAAGGGATTTTGGATGGCAAGGTCAGTCATGACATATTTACCACGTGATTGTTACAAGTAAGTTGATTCAATTACCTGGCTTTGTGCATTCGCATATTAAATATTAAAGAGAATTATTTAAAACGGCCCTGGCATTGTATTCAAATGAATAAAACGCATTAATAAAGTTGTGTATAGAGATTTAGCTATTTCATATTTTTTCCGCATTCTTTTAAAATGCGAATAAATAATATTATCTAACAGATTATATCTTCAGCAATTGTAACAAAAAATTATCGAGGAAGAAAAACACATTCATTACAATAAATGTTGATAAAAATCTTTACTTGAGAGTGAATAAAATATAATTTTAGTCCAGATAACATGTTTCACAATACTCTGTTCATCAGAAATTCATTACACGTGCGGATTGTGTGTCACATCTTTCTATCAAGGAAAGTGGGCAGTTTGATTTTATCATATTACACAGTTTGTCTTTATAGTGCAATAAAATGCACAAAATTCTCATTGAAATATAATGATTTTCCCAAAATATAACAAAATAATTAATAGAAAGCATTTTCTGTGTAAATGACAGGGCCGCGGTGGCCTGGTGGTAAGTTCTTGGCTTCGGAACCAGCTGGTTTCAGGTTCACGACTCGATTCCACCGAAGAACAGTCGTGTAAGGGAGTCTTTTGCACTTTAAATCTGTCAAGCCAAACGTCCTCCCGCTGGTGTGGTGTGGTGTGGAGAGGGGGGTGCCAGCTCAGATGTCGTCCTCGTCACTTGACAGGGGTTCAAAATGACGAGGTCCGTTCCAAAATAGCCCTAGAGTTGCTTTACAACGGGACGTTAAAATAACTAAACTAAAACTGTGTAAACGACTTGTTATGAGAGGATTGACCACAACTTTAAAAGATAAGTTGAATTCATTCTATATAGAAAACATACCTATAATAACTTAAGTACTAATAATAACGTAAGTCTTAAGTAACTTTTTCTTAATTAACGTACTTATAATGAAGAAAAACCATTCAAAATAGGCCAACTATAGAGTCATTGCAAAACCTCATATCGAAGATTTCTAAACATCTGAAACTGAATAACTATAATAACAAAACTCATAAATCAAAGATTAGTAACCTTGAGGATGGGGATTCTCACTCACTGCTCAAGATGGTGCATCACTTTGACGTTTTATTTATTTATTTAATTTTGATTGTTAAAAAATACCTGTAGGGGTAGTAAAAAGATGCAAATTAATTAAACGAGAAAATATTCACCTTAAAATAAAATATACAGATTTATTTTTTTGAACAATAAACAAGTATTTGTGTTAGATGAATAATAATGCATCGAATGACTTTTCCGAGAGTAAAGGATTAATATAATTCTGTACAGACTTAAGTATTGAGCAATCCTGTATCGTAATAACGGAATAAATAATAATATGCATTACAAAAGAGTAACTAAAACTCTTACAAAAATGAAATCAAACCATTAATAAATTAATTAAATGGCAAACTGAACTGGCCGATTTATTAAAAGAGAAACTTCACAATATGTGTTATTGCTGTGACGTATGGCACTTTACAAGCCCGCTGACAGATACTGTTGGCGATTTAAGCCGAAACAAGAGTCTTTTGTTTTTTCAGCAGCGCCAACTAGGACCAAGAGTATCACTTAGCTACTTCATGCTTCGCATTCACTAGCACTCATTCACATTCACAGAAGAACAACCAAGCCCGAAATGGGACTCGAACCTGGGACGCCCAGATCACGGGGAAGACATTCTACCCCTATGCCAGGAGGCAGGGCAAAAATATTAATTGAAATTAATATTAAAATGCTGATTAAGTTAAAAATATGTTTGAAAGAGGGGAAAACGATGCTCGAACCCGGGACACCCAAATCAAGGGAAAGACTCTATGCCAAGATGCCGGCACCTGTTTTCTTTGTGAATGAATAAGTCTTGAATTTTTATTTAATGATATTCTAGGATATTAATGATATTCTATTTATTTAATGATACTCTAGGCCCACAATATGTACTACTTAGGATCTCAATTTGCCTGAAAACGCCAATGCGCCTCGGTGAAAAATTGATTCCCAGAGGGTGCACACTTTGAACGACCGGTATTATCAAGATTTATGTGGGGGCGGCGGACTCTATGTCACCGTGTGCCTCAGATAACTAGAAAACGGAAGTATTAAACTTATTTATTTCCATTTATGACGCCAAATATATCAGAAGAAGAGCATAAGTTGACATTTCCAAAGCGACATTTGCTTTAAGCACGTCACTGAAGTTATGCTCTCAAATACACAATTTTCAAAAAGTATTTTAAGACGCATCACGTTTATCGACTTGTGATACAGATTGCACGAAGTAAATATCATTGAATAACTATCTATGATGTAACTTTTAAACATAGTATCAACAAAATTGTGCAAATTCGTTATCTGCCGTTGATTTCATGTCATCACCATTTAAAATTATCACAGGTAAATACTTCCTTAATTTTCAATTTAAAAAAATTAATTTATTCAGAACAAAACTGTATACTGCATACCACTAATAGCAAATATATTTAGTCTTTGTTACAAATATTAAAAAAGACTTTTTAAATTGTTGCAAATATTACAAAAAGAAAAATCGGAATAGTTGTAATAATTTTAAACAGAGGGAGATATTCGTTATCAATTACAACCAGCGGGTGACCGAGCTCCGCTCGGAGAAAACAGGTATCGAAGCTAACTCGAAGATTTAAATTTTCAATTGTGATTTATCAAAACAATACATGCCATAAGAAAATTTGTGAAACCATTGGTGAAAAGATAACCGGTTAAAGTGCACCATTGTAAACTACTCTAAACAAAGTTAGAGTTTGGAAAGGGAACTATTCTATACAAAGGTAAAGTAAAGGAAAGATTGAAGTTCAATATTTTTGACAAATTTATTTAGAAAAACCAAACATATATACATACATAAGAAACATATTATAAACCTATAAGAGCATAAACATAATAAACAGTAATCAACAGCACGTTACCGCTTGAAACCTATTAGGCAATAGACAAAGAAAATTTATGTGCTGCCATCTCTAGCCATTATGGCGAACTAATAAAGTTTGAAAATATCCTATCTGTAACTCCGATCTGCTCGACCGTAGCGCTTCAAAACCGGCGCCAATCGATTCCTCGTGGCCAAAAACCCCAGGCCCCCAAGTTTACCGGAGTTTATTAATTCTGGGGCGATTTTCGACTTGGCAACCATTCCTCGTATTATAGTATTAGATATAACAAAGCAATAGATCGATGATTATATTTCTAATACTAGTAATTCCAATACAAAGTGTGCAAAACTATATTAATGAATTAAGCTATTTATTTCGGACAGATAATGCCCGTACTTTTATTAATAAAAGTTAAAGCACGTTTTTTAACCAAAATTTTTATTAAATATATCAATTGAATCTAACCAAAGTTTTTTGTAAATTCATTATTCAGATAGATAACAATTAAAGTAATATTTGTTCCTGACTATGCAATTTAAAATTAATTCTTTGGGGTGCCATATGATAATCTTTATTTTTAAAAACAGATAATTTCAAACTCTATAGCTGCATAAAAAACTAGTAGGAAACTTTTTTCTTCCAAAGATATTTTTTAATAATGATTACTAATCACACACATGTTTATTCAATCGAAATAATGTGATTATATATAAATCAGGATAAATAATGGGGAAAAATAAATAAAATATTTAATTTTAAGTTTAATTTTTTTTAACAAAATAGTTGATTACAGCTTAAAATTACCTTATTGGGAAAAAATTCTTACAAGTGGAAAACTGAAATTAAAATTTCTTCATTAATTACGAAATAATTGAAAATCAAATTTTTAAAAAATACAGAAAAAGAATATCAAATATAAGTCAGAGTAAAGAGTTAAAAGGCTTCCACATGATAAATCAGCTTTGCAAATACACTTTTATACAGACTAGTTCTACTCAAATCTAATATAAAGTAAATTTTTGCTTTTACACAGAGATAATATGATTCATTTCAAAAATATAGGAAAAACCAGCTCGAGACTTTTATGGTTCACACAAAATGTTTCTCCTCCAAAAGATTTTTAAAGAACGCCGCATCGTGTTGATTCAGGTCCATTTTATTGACACAGCTCATACATTTTTATTGACACTTCGCCTTTTGTTTATTCACTCAGTAATTTAAGTCAGATAGTTTAAGAGAAGAATGTTCCTGGAATTTCATACATCGATCTGGAAGCAGAAAAAAGGAATCTGAAACCGTGCATTATGGAGTTATTAGGGCAATTCTTTTTCCTCTCGTTATTATATTTCATCGGCAAAAAGTATATATTTTATGAAATTATTTTTGTTTTAGATTTATTTTCCGTTTTGAAACTACATGAAAGTAGGAACAAATATCGCAGTTTCGGGTAGTTTGTCATATTATAATTGCGGCGTTAAAATCAATATCCCGCTTCTCGCACCGTACCAATACCAGTGTACCAGTCTAATATGTGCTTGCCTCGCATATTAGATTTAACGTGCACCGGTCATATATGTGATTTTCCATGAATTTACTTTTTGAATTAAGAGTTTCTTACTCGATACTTCATTGCAACCATCATTTTTGTTAATATATAGTTTCATGGATTTCACGATTAAAATTAATTGATCAATAGAACTTAAGATTGATTCTGGATCATCTTTTTAAGAATCTTTAAGTGCATGGTGAAAAATTACAGTTGTAGATTTAATAATAAATAATTTCGCAAATAATAGAAAAATAATACCTACAATGTGCACTAGTTTAGAATATGAAACTGCAGTAAAAGTCCAATTATCCGAAATAATCAAAGAACAGACCTCTTCATATTCAGGCTACTAAATTGTTACAGTAAACATTAAACTGCAATGTGCTCTTGACAACAACTGTTCCAAAGTTAGCGTTGGTTGATACTGTATCAACCTATCGCTTTGTATCAAATATTCAAACTGATGGAGGCCGAAAGTATCAGGAACTCGATAAAAGTATTAAGCCGATATAGTCCTATCCACTGTCTTGGGTTGTGCTTGGTATTATTTTGATTATACTGCAACGTAGATAGAACTCAAGAAGAACCAGGAAGTAGAGTTAAATCAATTTATTAGCTCAATTCTGAACTGAGAATTCTGTGACTGAGAGATCTTCCGCTTTTATACAAGTAGGGTAAGTTCCAGAATACTTTTTTGGAGACATTAAGAAGAGCCCAGAGCACTCATCTGGTAAATTAGAGAAAGGTCCACAATCTTCCGAAACACGAAATCAGGGGAAAATACTTAAGCAAATTTTTAAGCCTAATGGGATTCGAACACATGATCTCCTGACTATGAGTCCAACGTCTTAACCATTCAGCTACGCAGACTCGGCATTGCTTACTTTCAATGCGGCAATATGTAATTCATCCCAATCACTATCAAAACCAAGCCCAAGAGCACATGGCTCCCCTTCCGAAGAAGCGAAATCCCAATTTGGAAATTGCATTCGTTACAATAATAGCTACCACTCCAGCAAGTACGAGAACCAATACCCACAGAATATTTGATATCATCTAAACAAATAAAAAATCATTTACCAGAATCAGTACTATCAGCTACAATGATCAATATCAACGTGTATCTAATATAGAAAAATTAGGTAAAATCCCAGACCTAATTACAGTGAAATTCCCCTATCTTGTTAAAACATGAAGGAATCAGAGAGAGAAATATAGAGAAATTAAGAATAATGCTAGAATTAATCACAGTGACATTCCACAATCCTAAGACAAACGAGATGGTCTGAGTAACGGAAGTGGGTGAAGTAATAATGGCTACAATTTTCTGTAGTCATAGCTAAATATTTCCAGTAGAAAGTGTGTTCCGTCTTCAAAGTGATATAACTAGACCTCCACATCAATGTACTTTTCAGAAGCCATGCTTCTGCTCTATACACCTAAAGCATGGAAATCTACTTACTAATAAGTCTTATTTACGCCTTTTGTTGGACGAATGGCAATCGTAAAATTAATGAATATCCCGTTAATTAAAAAACAAAGGAATGATTTTTAAAATCAAATCTCCTTATATTTAAGCAGGTGTTGTCGGGCTATTCTTCTGAGTATGTAAGCATGTACTGTCATGGGGCGCAGAAATTTTAAGGGTGTAAGGAACAACTGAATCTGTTCTAGTCTCGATAATCAACTATTACTCGTTCAACATTCGTTTCAGCAATGATGATTGTATTTTCAGGTGGCAATAGCAGACCTTCACCACAAATATTTTCCGAAGGCCTCACAAAAACATTGTTTTGCAGAACATCCAGAGAAAGTGTCCTCCCACACATTCCATCCTACGAATTCAAAAAATGGGATACATTCATTCCGTTAATTTGCAGTTTCCCGGAACCCGCAATGACTCGCGACTCGCTTTTGTTGAATCGCGGCTAAAAAAGCCACAATGAGTTCCTTTTTTACGGATTCTTTGAACGGAACGAGGAATGCGGGTTTTAATCGTTTTGGGGGAATGTTTTCTATTCTAGCTGGTAAGCAGAGCGAAGGGAGAGAGGTCGACTGCTGTCCCTCCCTCCTCTTCTGCAACCACCCCACCACACCCTAGCAAGCAAATAAGCAACACTTTTCAATGCGCGTTCCAGTTGAGAGCTCTTTTCGTGTGCAGCATTCCTAATTTGGAAATCATCGCTTATAAACATTGTTGCTCTCCCACAGAAGGACAAAATAAATGTTTTAATAGTCTTTATTTAACTTCTTTATTTTTCATTTAAATGTGGCAAAAGATATAAGAACTTACTTGCGCATTATTATCATGTATTTGATTTAGGACACTTAAGGTATTCGACTACGTGAAAAACACTGGTATTCGACCACAATGGCGTTTTTTTTTAAAAGTGTTATTTCTTGTAATTTAGACTTTTCTCATCCCAAAACAGTTTTTTTTTTTTTGTTTGTTTTTTTTAGAAAAGGAAGGTCTAACCGATTATCCAGAGGAATTTTAAGCAAAATTTATTTTTCATCAGAAATTTGTCTTGTAATTTTCACAAAAATTATCCACCATTAACATGATATCCCAAAAACTAATAGAGGTATTTACGCAAAAATTTCAGCGCGTCTTTTAAATGATATGGGCGATGAAATGAATGAAACCAAAAGTTTGATTGTTGGTGAAATACTTTTTCATTTTTAGGTGTTTTTAGAAAAATTAAGTTGCAAATTTATGAAAAAAATGCAAATATATGCATACTTTTACGCATAACTTCTTGGAATCTCAAAACTGTTCTTAGATGTTGATTCATTTCATTAATCCTTATATTCTATAACTTGTGTACAAAGTAAAATAGGATTTTTGCTTTACCATTTTGTGTAGAATGTTAACCGTTTTGGTTAAATTTCACTAAAATTTACCACAATTTACCTGTTTCTCAAAATGTATTATGTTTTCAAATAATGCTTTTGTATTTATAGTGTTTATAATTGATAATACATCTAAAAACCAAAAATAGTTTTTAAAAAATCAAATTTTTCAAATTTTTTCCTTCGAACGTAGTCGGTTACCTTAACCTATTTTGAGTTTCAGAAATAGAAAAAAATAAGACTGTCATGTCAACTAAATATATCCTGCTTCGCACCTGTTTCGTAACTACGCATAATTGACACTTTCACGTAGAAATGTTTGTAGATTTCGCTTTTGTAAAACAAAACTAAATTTCAAATTAATGCAAAAAAATATTTGGAATTAATTTGAAAAGTTAAGTATTTATATTTTTCTTGGCCTTTTTCCCCTCTAATCTAAGTGACGATTTTGCAATTTCATGAAAGTAGTTCTAACATTGCGTGACGAGAATAAATAGGGTCCCGACTATAGTTATTTTTTCAGCTCTTTCGCCTTTAACCCATTTATGCCTAAGGTTAAAAAATTGGAATTTTTGCATGAAATTTCTATTATAATTTCTATAATGAAATTTCTAAATAACTTTTATGTGAGGGATGTTCCAAAAATGGAACAATAGGGCATTAAAGTGTTAAGAACGTAAAAAATATATAAATAATTTTATTCGCGCCATTCCTTTACCACTTCTTTCTATGTTATACTTTATATCTATTACCTTTGTAAAGATAATTAATATAAAACATGAGATCGCTGGAAGTAAAGGCAAAAGTACTGTTCAAAAACTAATCCAATATATAATTGTCTATTGCAGTCTGTAACGATGAGTGGAATTAAAACTGTACTAAAACCTACTGATTGCATCTTTATTGAATGATGATATTAAAATTTCTATCTTGGTGTCAAGTAAATGAGACAGTTATTTTTATGTTAAAATTGACTGATATATGCGTATTTAAATCAAGCGAAGCAAGAATTAAAAATTTTTATAGGATGATGTTAAACTTATTTTATTTACATTTTTTATGCAAGATTATAACGAATGTCAAACAATTGAGTTTTATAATATTAATTTATATTTATGCTGATACATATTCTCAGCTCAATTGACAACCATTGATATTTTTTCAGTACATTCATTTATTTTTTCAATAATTTCACTTTCTTGTATATTTAGAATTGCATTTGTTTTGTCAGTGGCTCGCTATTTGTGTCAATCTGCTTTTAATGACTAAATTTAAATTTGAAACTAGGTGGGCGCTATATATTGAGAATATTCCTGTGTGTCCCCAATTTTTTCAAAATGATTTTTATTAATTAGTTTTAATTTGAGTATTCATAAACATTATGGAAGAAGAAGAACCCAATGAAAGGAAATGAAAATTTTAATGTTACAACATATTTGCATCTGCGCCAATATACAACCAATATATAATTCTTCTAAATTTCTAAAATAGATTGTTGCCATATACTCTTCAGAAAAAGTTACCAATACGTTTGATAATTATGAGTGAATTATTAACAGTTTAAAAAGTTCTCCCTAACTGAGATTAGAATACTGTCAGTAAAATATTAAAAAAAAAGGTTACGGATTTCAAAGTGCTTTGTTTATTTCTGATTAAAAATTGAAGCCTATTTCTAAATAATATTTCTGTAATATTTTTACAATGAATGGAAGAATCCTTTGATTTGTTATGCATCTAAAATTGAGACTGAAGTGAAATGAAATATTAATCATAGTCATTCCCAAGAAATTATTCATGAAATCAGTTTTAAAAAATGGAATTGTAAATTTACTTCAGAATAACCTTACGCAACATAAATTCTCAACTCACGACTTCATTGGTGTCAACAATGTAAATATGTCACAAAGAACCATTAAAATAACTGACGTCATATTAGAATGACACAATCAAAGTGGCATTGACTTTTTTTTCAGGTGGGCCTCGAACATCCCATCTCCAACGAACTCACTTCTACCAAAGGTGAAGTCATTTCTCTGAGAAATTCCATAACAATGCATGCACTTACACCATCATCAGAAAATGAATCCACCATTCATATATATTACTGACCTCTCATTACACAATGCCTCAAAAAAGTGCCCTGCGCCGAGAATTCCTACCGTATGAGCCTCGGCTTATTCACTCGTACCCTGCCTTTTTAAATGTCGTCAATCGAAGGCCAATTACCCTGTCAAACTCCCCCACAAAAGATGCCGCATTCCACAGAATCTTATTGCAACACAAATATGGATACACGACCTTTAGGGAGTGTGTTCCGCATGGGTCATGGTTATGGTCGGCCATAGAACGGACGACGACTCTTCACTTCAATTCGCGTGACTCCATTATCGCTCCCAGTCCGGAAACAATGGAGTTTGTAGGGCGACGAATGGAGGATGTGCTAGGAGAACACAAACCCATAAACACTCGCTTCAGTGAAACGGTGCTGTACCCTTGGACCTTACGTACGGACGGCTCGGTTGCGCTAATGGGTTGGAGCGAAACGGAAGCTCGTTTGTTTTTGAGTCCATTAATTTCTTTCCAGGCGAACCAAGTGTCCTTTCGCGACCTTCAACTCATTTTGTTAAAAAAAAAAAAAAAAAAAAAAACCTTTGGTTTATTTCTATTTCGATAGTTGTTTTTAAAGTTAGAAATCAGTTGATATACCCAGCATTGTCGGGATTATAAACTTTTCGTATGTAAAGTATGTAACATAAAAAGGGGCAGCGGTAGCCTAGTTGGTAGACCGTCATTCTCGTAACCGAAAGGTACCGAGTTCTGTCCTGGTCT
Source organism: Argiope trifasciata (assembly GCA_026543055.1). Taxonomy (NCBI): domain Eukaryota; kingdom Metazoa; phylum Arthropoda; class Arachnida; order Araneae; family Araneidae; genus Argiope; species Argiope trifasciata. The sequence goes on along the minus strand of JAPMOQ010023867.1, from coordinate 180,579 downwards.
CGGGAAAAGACCGCTGTGCTGGCTAATGGCAGTTGGGGCACGTTAAATAGGTCCTCCAAGTTACCATAACAAATAATACCTCTGTGGGTACTGAATCAGGGATGAGTCGATCTCTGATTTGGATCTAGATCCTGATTTGTGGATGGAGCTTTGTTTAGTTGTATTAACGTCCCGTTTAAAGCAACACGAGGGCTATTTTGGGATGGACCTCGTAATTTTGAACCACGTTCAGATGACGGGGACAACACCTGAACTGGCACCCCCCCCCTCTCCACGTCACACCACACCAGCTGGCAGACGTTTGGCCTGACAGATTTAACGTACAAGAGACTCCCTCACAAGACGACTGTTCGGTAGAATCGAGTCTCGAACCTGAAACCTTCCGGTTCCGAAGTCGAGACCTAACCACCAGGCCACCGCGACCCATGCGGATGGATGAATGAGTATATGAATGAGGTCGACTGCCCCCTAAAAAGGGTAGTGTCGTGTGTGTTCTAGCAAAGTCGGACTTTTACCTTATCGGTGCTCGTTAACAACAAAAGGCGCACACTTCTGTCTTCATTCGAAATTGCTCCGGTCATTCGGGCTTGGTATGACCAAGTGGCATTAGACCAGCCATCACCACAAAAAAAAAACTATTTTTGTAGAAAATGTAACATGAAATAATATAGAAACAAAAAAGTAAATCCAAGCAAAAGTAAAATAAAGAAATTAAAGTGTTAGCAGAGAGTCATAAATTTTGTTCCTCATTTTATTGATTTATGATTAATAAAATAATAATAAAAGATAGTAATAAAACTGAATACACACTTAAATATTGCTAATAAGAGCTATATAAACCCTAGAACGCCCATGTAATTGTTTTTACATTAATAAGCTAGTCCCATTAAAAAACAAAAATGTTTTTGTGCTGCAAAAATTGACAATCTATAACAAATAAATTTCGTAAAATAATAATATTCTCCTTTTTCAAAAATAATTTAAAATCAGAAATCGATAAAATAATCAAAACTAATATAGAAACAAAAAGAAAATCCAAGTAAAAATATAAAAATAAACAGTTAACGAACAGTTTTAAATTTGTTTTCACCCTTTATTATTTACTAGCCGCCCAAGTAGACCAGCTGGTTCGCCAGGAGTAATGTTTTCTAAAATTTTCAATTAAGTACTTGTGTGCCTCGCTCTCTTTATATTTTCTCAGCTAAATATATTTAAACTTCGATAGTCACATAACTCATATTATTGCAGAAACCTTACGATTGTTTGTTCATTGCACTATATATCTCGTTGATTCGCAATAAATTGGCATGGAATTTTGTGGGAAATATCACATTTTATATTTGTACCATAACATTACACTTCTTTTTAAACAAGTGCTGAGTATACACTTTTCTCGGTTTAATTTGCAATAAGAGTTAATTTAATTATTCAGTTTCAGTTTTTGTCAAAATGGCGGTAATTACTGGTACTTAGTGTGCTGTTGCAAGTTAAATTCTACTTCCATTTATTGAGAAATTAATTGTTGAAAAATATGATCATAATATATTTTTAAAATTTAAAAAAAAAAAATAGAAACTGAATTTGCAGGTTAAAACATTGGTATCAATGTAAAAATAAAGTGATTTTTAAGAGGATTTAAAAAACAGCTTTATATTGTAATATTTTCTGAAGTTATCTCAGGAAAATCCAAAATGTTAGCGTAATTTTAATTAATTAAAGTTTTAAAATAAATCTGTTTAGATATATTTTTTCATCCTCCAATGTAAATATGTGCATACCAAGTGCGGTATCGCTAGATCATATGGTCTGGTGTGTAGTGCCCTAACACACACGAGAGCGCATTCATTCATATACGCAAACACATATTCATTTGATTATCAACCTTGGAGTAATTCTGGATCTAAAATTAAATATTCTTTCATTTTTAATCACTTTTCCATATATATTTTTTATTTAATTCCCAAATTTGGGCTTACGACAAGACTTTCGGAGGAAACGGAATTTCGCTAATTTTTTCCGTCCTTCGAGAGGGTCTTGAGTGAAAAAGGGGATGGAGATCTATATAGATAGACAACAGAGTTCCGAGGACGTCCTGCAAGGTCATTGCCATATATCATTTTACAGACATTTCCAAGTAATACCCTCTCCTATTTCTACCACCCCCAACTTAAAGGGTCAATAAACTTTCTCTGAATATACGCAAAAGGGTGGTTGTGGGTGAAAGGGAACCATCAGCAGAGAGCAGATACCCAGTGCCAATGATGTGCGGGGTTGTTGGAGAGCACATAGGCTCAAAGGCCTTTAATTTCCCGTTCAGCTGAAGTGATTATAAGGGACAAACAAATTTTCTTGAGCATAATTATTTTTTATGGTTAGAGAGGGATTAAAATTTAGAGTAACCTTATTACTAAGATAGAAGATACCAAAATATATGAGGAGAACCATGAAAAGTCAAGATTATATTCCTTTATTTATTCTATTCGTGCTTTATGCATAGCGTTGCCCCCATGTTTCATCACTTACTCTTCAATTTAAATTTGAAAATTTTAAAGTGCATTTTAATATCCGTAAACAGTAATTTATATATACAAAAAATTTCAATAGTATAAAAATTTTGTACATATTCAAACATGCCACGATCATTTTTAACACCTTTGCTTCATGTGAAAATAGGAAAAAAAAGGCCCATATCACGGATTTTTTTTAATTTCATAATTAGGTGTAAAATTGTATAAAAGTAGAAAAAAAAATCTTTTTTGAGCATTATTTGTAAGTTATTTTGTTCAGTTTGAAATGTGAGATGCATAGAGGTATAGAGTACATAATATGAATATAATATGATGCTGCATATGTATACGCTCCAGTGACAGTGAACAGGAAAATTGAGCGTATATATAGGCTAATGATGCAAATGGGTTAATTGCATGACAAGTATAGTTCGTCACAGCGCAGTTGATCACCAAAAGTTCATGCAAGGCCAGCTCTTTATTGTGGTGGAAAGAGTAAATCGTAAAATGCTTTCTAATTACTTTGTAGCATGAAAATGGCTATAAAATCTTGATAATTGTAATAATTTTTTTCCGAGAAGAAACTGTTAAACTTTTTATCTTCTGTTACGCAAAATATACAAAAATAAATATTGCAGACATAAAAAAACTTGGTTTCGAAATTTGATGAATCTCTACTTCATAAACATTCCAAAATATAAAAATCATATTTTTGAAATTAAGTCTGTTAATCTGTGAAAAGGATAATTTGAAAATAAAATTTGGTATATGGTTCTGACCCCTGAATTATAGATTAATGATTTTTTTAAAAAAAGTTTGACGAAATTTATCTGAGCATAGTATTTTGGTCAATCAGTTTTTGTAACAACGGATGAAATTCTGAAACCGATACTATCATTACAAATGTAGATGATTAAATTTTAGGTCAAATACAAGTAAGTCGAAGGATTGAATTTCCATTAGTCATTGGTAGTTATGTGAATTCCATAACTCAACCCCCAAAGCTTTCTGGCATACCCTCTACTAAAATTTAATTTGTACTTTAAAAAACGTGTTTCTTCCCTGCAGATTGAAATCAAAATTTCTCATAGAAGAATTACAATTGCAGTCACAAAATCATACATCAAATTTGATTTATTTAAGTCATTCTGTTTTTGAGCAATCGCGTTTTATTGCTTCCAAATGTGTAGACCGACAAACGATCAACCTGAATTGAATTTCACTGATGTCTACACTGTAGATGTGAAGTCTATGCATCAAATTTAATCCTTTTAGTTCTCTTCGTTTTGTAGTTATCGTGTTGACTTATATTCGGAGAGACGGAGAAATATATTTCATCAAAACAGATTTTCCTAAAAACTTGATAGGTATCCACAAATTTAGTAGAAAGACCATACGCCAAATTTTATCCGTCATAACGTTTTAATCTTTGTCAGAGACAGATATAATGCCGAAAATGTGGTTTTCAAACTCAGGAAACTCTAAAACGTTGAGAATCGTCAAAGTTCGAATTTTTTAGCGATTTCTAAACTTCGTAAAGTAATCGATAAATTAAATTTCGCCTTCGGTTTATACACCAAAATTTGATCACAAAATATTTTGTGACTAAAAAAACTTTTTGCCCCCTTCTATTTTCTAATTCTATTTTTTTTTTTTTTTTGGTAGAATTTCATGTGTCCTCGAATGTAAAACATTATCACATTTTAGGATCAGCCCTATCTTCATGGAATCGGATGTGATGATAATAAATAAATCTCGGTTTCAGAGGTATGCGCAGCACAATATCTTTGGTAAATGTTTGCTCTCGTCTCAAAGTACGTACTTTGCAACATGACGTCCTCAAGCAGACATTTCAAGCAATAAATATTTCAAATAAACTTGCATCTTCGCGTGCCATGATAAAATATAGTAACAACACCGTTTCACTTCACGAATGAAAACGAAGCAATTCTCACAAAAGATATCGGATGATATACAAGCAGAAATGCAACTTCACCTTAATAGTTTAAAAATTGAGTAGTACTGAAATGATAAAGCTGTTGTTGTTGAACTTTAGAGTATAGCTCCAATAAAATTTCATTTGAATTTTAAGTGAAATCCTTTACCATCACTCTGTTCACGAAATCTCAACGATGTGTTAGAAACATTATAATTTTTTATGTTTGGCTTCTAACATTAAAACAAACAGGGGTGCTTTAACCTGGAATGTGTTACATATTCGAAGAAGATGTAGAAAACAGAAAAAAAAATCAATACACAAGTAAGAAAAATGTTGGAAGACAAACATTATACATTTTTTTTTTTTTTTTGAAAATTAAGCTAATAAGATAAATTTATATAAATATAATTACCTGACATAATACATAGAATTATGTTTGTCTGTTGGAGATTATGTATGCTCCTATTGCAGATTTAGCAGAAACACTAATATTAAAAATCAATTTGCGATAAGTCACAACAGAAGGAGATTATACATGAAGAAATATTAATAAATTTTTGGCTAAATTTCTAAAGCAAGAAATTTTGTTTACAACAAAAAAAAAATCAATGAATGTGTTATGTCCTCTACTTTAACTTATACTAGCACAGAATGTGTTCTGTCCTCTACTTTAACTTATGAATAAGCACAGAATGAGTTTTCTTTTGGTTTGTGCTAAATTTGGCATAGAAAAATCAGAGAAAATACCCCCCCCCCGAAGCTTTTGTATACTTTCTAATAAAAGTGTTATCCTTCTCATCCCACCCCATATAAAAGCCCGGATTTTGAACAAGACCGTGAATGCCACGGATATTTCGGTATTTATTTGCCTAGCCATAAGAATTGTGTATATGCGATCTAATAAAAAAATCAATCCTTAGATGGCATTGGCAAACAATAATTACAAAATGAAGAATTTTGGCTTGAATCTGACGTTTTCAATTACTTTCATTTTGTGTTCAACTTTATTTGACAATTAATCATAAGCATACATTTAAAACACAAGTTCCAGAAAATTGTATACATAGACCAGCTGAAACCTAAATTTGACATAGAATTGCAACTGAAGTCATCAGATCACTTTTCAAATTTCATTTATTTAAATCACTGAGTTTTTAAATAATTGTGTCCACAGACATGTGAAATTATGGGCAGATAAATTTTCAATCTTTGGCAGATTTTGTTCAAAATTTGATGCGAATCTGCACTTTTATTTGATAACGAATTACACAGATGTTAAATCAGCGCACCAAATTTCATCTTATTAGCTTTTTACATTTTGTAATTTTCGTGTATACGTGTATCCAGTCTCTCGGTTAAGCAGACTTCATTTCAATATATTTTGTTCAAAATTTGTTATATACAGGTTACGCCAGAGAAACTAACTTATTTGAAAGGTCAATAAAAAAAAAGTACTTCAGTTATTGTTTTAATTCCTTTGTTATTTGAGAATACTATATGCCAATTTCTTTCATAAAGTTTTGGAAATTACATCTTTTAAATGGTAACCTCCATTGTGCATACACTGATTAAGTCAATTTTTGAAGTTCGTGTCCACTCTTTGCAACATATCAATCGGTATGTTGGCAATGGCGTCGCGAATGTTGTTCTTGAGGTGAGCAATTGTTTGTGATCTATCGTCATAAACCAGGGATTTAAAAGTGAGTCTCGTCACTGAAAAAAAACGACCTCGTCTTGAGGCAGGTTGTCAAGCAGCATTTCACATGCATTTTGACGGGCAACAAAATCGCGTTCAGTTCATTCTTGCACAACAGTCAATTCATAGGGATGAAATGGAAGGTCTTGATGGAGAATTCGTCGAAGAGTGGTGCCAGAAATTCCCAGAGCAGCTGCGTGTTTGTTAGCCGAACACCAGGGAGAATGCAGAAATGACTGCCTCACTCTTTCGACATTTTCCGGAGTTCTGGTGGTCCGTTGATGTCCATTTCTGGATTTAGAGACACGCCAGAATCGAATGACGGTCGGGAACGGGTCTTTGCGGAGGAGTTTCAAAGCGAGCGTGGAATGCACGTTGCGTGGCAATAACTGAGAGATAATTAGAAAAGAAGCTCTTGACGTCGAAGGCTCGCTGTTCTCTAGACAAGAGCATGATGGCAACTGACTTGAGGGAGAAACAAACTTGGGGACTTTCCCCTATAGCAGCACCATATATCACCCCTCTATCAACCCCACTCACCGCTCGGGTTTTCTTCAAATAAGTAAGTTTATCTGGCTCACCCTATAAATGAAATTTTGGTGAAAGTCCATACACTAAAGTTCTTCCATCTAGCTCAAAGTATTTATGAGTCATCATGCTCATAGGGAGATATAATTCCACGGGGAGATATAATTCCAAAAAAATGTATTTTTAGGATGTAAGTAAAATGTTACTTAGGACTAAAGTAAAATATCTGAGTCTTTGAGGTTTGCAGCGTGGAGATTCGTAAAAATCTCGAACTTTTCGACAATTACAACACTTTTTCTATACTTTGTAAACGATATAGTAAAAAGTAGAGAGTCAACAAAACTTTGAAGGAGACTCTTTTGTGATTCGCAAATTCGAATATTGGGATATTTCGCAAAATGAGGTGATAAAACAGTAACGCCCTGCAAATGCATCAGTATTTAAGTATAAATCTTAATAAAATTTTAAAAAAATATTCCGCCCTGATAGTGAAAGTGTTATATTCTATCTCAAAAATTTCATCTCGCCTCACGCTTCATTGAAAACCAAACTTTCAATGTCGCCTTATTAGCGAGACTGAAACGGAATGCAATTATCAATTCATGTCGTACAACAAAGTTTCAAACAAGGAAAAACGGATCCTCATCAACATACTGCACCGAGCGAAGTTTTCCTTTTGTTACTTCACTCCGAGGTCACAGCGACCTATTATTAGGGAGATCGATAAAGATTTGCACCTTCGCGAATTCTTTCACGTATTCCAAAACACTGGATGCTGTAATCGTGGCTTTCTTTTTTTTTAAAGTGTCAGAGGAGGAGATTTCCTGTTTCTTTTTTTGATGCCTTCTTTGTTTTCTCGCAGTATGATATTGTTCGCTTTCAAAATAGAAAATGGATATTATCGGCTTTCTGTCTTTAAATGCTTTAAATCACTAAATGATCGTTTGACGTCTGAAAGAAATGTAACAACAACCAAAAGAACACTTTCTGAGAAGTGTGGTTTTTAGTTGTCGTATCTTTTATTATCATCAGTTTTTTTTAATACTTGATTTGTGAGCTTTTTTTATTACTTGATTTGTGAGCTTTTTGTAATACTTGATTTGTGAGCTTTTTTTAATACTTGATTTGTGAGCTTTTTTTTTTTAACCTTGTTGAATAATTTTGAAATTTATTTAAGCGGTGGAAATATATTTTCTACTAATATTTTTTAGAAAGTTTAGCACTAACTTAGTATTTGGTTTGTTTTTCTGCAAAATTTATCTTATATTCATACTCATAAAAAATACCAAATTTTCAAATATCAATTGTACCAAAATCAAAATTTCAAATATCAATTATACCAAAATCCAAATTTCAAATATCAAAATGAAAAATTTAATATTACAAATTAAATCTCAATTAATAATAGACATGTGTGTGCGTGTGTATTTGCATGGGTAAAAAAATGTGGAGAGTGCGTGCGTGTGTTACGTTTCAACAGAATTATTAGACCTACAATACTGCTGATTTGTCATTGATATACTTTAAAGGGTTGGAAAGGTCGAAATCTAAATGATTTTTTTGAAAATCCAATAAGAATTTTATAAAGAAAACTAGCCCATATTCTCTATTCTATTATTTCTTGATTCAATTCCTCCTTTTTTTTAAATTAATGCTACAGAAGCTCTGTAAAAGTGCGTAAGTCAGTATTCCTCGCTCACCGAGTGAAGGGATGAAAATTTGTTGGTCTAAACAAATTCTTATAAAAGAACCTTACAATCCCATTGTCTAAATCAACAAGTGTAATGAAATCCTTATCAGAATCGTATAGTATATAATCATGGGGGAAAATATTTCGTTCGTTTTTTTGTCTTTAAGCTCTTTTCTTTCTTGTGTCACACTGTAAAATGACTTGCCCCGTTGCGTTTGGTTTATACATAGATTATGCCTCTCTCAATGGAATAAAAGCAAAGTTTAATAATGCAAAGTTTCCCCCTCTTTGGCCACGAAATTGCTACACACACACGCACGCTCCCCCATATATATATATATATATATATATATATATATCAAAAATGCGGGGGGCTATATATGTTTAATGTTTTTATGGTTGATTACTTATTCATGAATTTGGCTGTAATAAGCAGCATTTGCGCTTTACCTCTAACTGCAAAATCAAAAAAAAAAAACATCAAAAAGTTAAGGAATTTTTTTAAAAAAAGAATTGAATTTTGGAATTATTCTTCTGGATTTAGTTTTTCTAGAATTCCTTGTTTTTAGGGGTTGGGGAGATATACTTAGTTTTATTAAATGAATAGAATTATAATAAAAACAATTTTTAATTACAAGATTTTATTTAAAAAGCAAAAAATAATCTAATAAAAAAAATTAAACCATAATGATTTTTCCAAAAATAAGGCAATATTGATATTTTAATTAAAAAATAACTGATGAAATATCAATTCTTTGGCTTAAAAATAAAATAGATTTTCGGCTACTAATTAAATAGATGGCGCTTAGAAACCCCATTTATTATTTTTTTCACAGTATTCAAATCGAATAGCAGGAAAAATTGTATAGTTAAAATTTCTTCACCTGTTTCTGGTATGTACTTTGTTTTTGGTATCTTTTTTTTTTAATTATTGGGTTGAATATTTTTAATTATTGGTTAAATATTCTTATGTAGGCTTATTTTATATATTTTTGTATACATTTTTGCTTCATATGGTGATGTTTTTAATGTTTTGTTTTGTATCTTTGCTGTTAAATTGGTTTATCTCTTTGGCCTTAATTTTCGAGGATTTTTGGGTCGCGAGGGGTCAATACTGTTGGACTTTGTTCGATTCCTTAGTAAGAAAAATCCCTTATTTTGAATCCTTGCCCGAGGGTGACTCTTGAAAAAGTCTTCAGGTTGGATTCTTTTTTTATTTATTGTAATTTTTATTCCATTGTATTCCTTTTTACTTGTCTTACATTACTAATTTATTTAGATTCACCTGTATTTTAGTAGTAGAAGCATTAGCTCTCACTAAATACCATGATAGTTTTACAAGATAATTTTGATCTTGTTCGAATCCGAAATAATTGTTTGTTTCGATTCCAATTTTTAGTTCCGTTTCCTCTTATATATATGTGTGTGTGTAAAATTAAACTGAATTAATTTCCTAATTTTTAGCTCAATTTAGCACTTATTCACTTCATTCTAAAAATATTCTCTTATTTCCTGATCCGATTCCACGTTATCTACTTAATTGATTCAAGAAATGCTTTGTAAACATGTTTAGACAGCGTATCCCACGGTGAGAGTGATTGATAAAAGTTGCTTACCAAAACAAATCTAATACTATAATACGAGGAATGGTTGCCAAGTCGAAAATCGCCCCAGAATTTATAAACTCCGGTAAACTTGGGGGTCTGGGGTTTTTGGCCACGAGGAATCGATTGGCGAAGGTTTTGAAGCGCTACGGTCGAGCAGTTCGGAGTTACAGATAGGATATTTTCAAACTTTATTAGTTCGCCATAATGGCTTCTTAAATTTTCAAGCGGTAACGTGCTGCCATCTATAGCCAATAGGGCGAACTAATAAAGTTTTATGTTTATGCTGTTATAGGTTTATAATATGTTTCTTATGTATGTATAAATGTTTGGTTTTTCTAAATAAATTTGTCAAAAATATTGAACTTCAACACACTTCAATCTTTACCTTTACTTTACCTTTGTATAGAATAGTTCCCTTTCCAAACTCTAACTTTGTTTAGAATAGTTTACAGTGGTGCACTTTAACCGGTTATCTTTTCACCAATGGTTTCACAAATTTTCTTATGGCATGTATTGTTTTGATAAATCACAATTGAAAATTTAAATCTTCGTGTTAGCTTCGATACCTGTTTTCTCCGAGCGGAGCTCGGTCACCCGCTGGTGTATATTAAAAGCGCAACGCCAGTTTTATATTGGAATTACCGATGCATAAGGAATAAAAAGAAGAAATTACTGTATCTTCCAAGAGAACATGCAATTAGCTGTTAGATAATGTGAACTGTTACAATTTGTATGCGTATTTGGCAGGTATTTTAATTCCAATCCCAATCTGGAAATGCATGCACACAAAAGATTAGCTATATATCTACTAAAATAACATGAAATTGCTTTCTTACTTTGAAATCAAAATGTATTTTGTTGAAACAACCCACAATATACAACACCAAGATATACATATAAAATTAAAGAAAAGCAGTTATATTTAAATCTCGTGGGAAATCTGCTGGTAATGGAAGGCGGCAAGTGAAACAATAATTAAAATAAAAATTTTAATGAATACGAAAGTGGAACCCGTACCACTATCGATTGATGGTATTTATTTTTGGATATAGAAGTGGGAAAAACTGAAGACAGAGTTTGAAATTTTGATCTTGTGAAAGTAGCAAATAAGAATTTATTTGAAATGAAATAAAATTTTGTGCAGTTTAAAAATAATTTAATATTAAAGTGCTGAATTTCGAGTTAAAGTGATTAGTTAAAAGTACTAAATATAATGCGAAAAGCAATATTAAGAGTTTCTTTTTATTGTAAGGAGGAAGTCCAATAATTAATCCTTTACGCGCAATGATTGTAATTTCACTCACACAAAAGCATTTACTGTTTCACTCCATAGAGGTAGAAGAAAGATATAAAGTAACTGAGAATTTAAAAATATTTTTGCGCAGTTTATAATGGACACACAGAATAATTTCCTGTTTTTACCGCCATTTCATAAAATAAAGCATTAAATTCTACTTAAAAATAAAAAACTTAAAAAATATTCTAATTTTTTTTTTTCCTTTTATTATATGCCTGTCCCATGTTCAAACAACCTGAAGACTGTTTTGGAATGGTTTTCAATTCGAACTACGGTCAGGTATCAAGGACGACGTTTTAACCTCTAAGCTTCGGCATCACTAGAGTAATTGGCTCTAAGAGATTCAGGCCACTCCTGAGACGCTTACACAAATCTTCGTTGAAATCAGATTTCCAGCTGGAAACTCCTGACTCAAAGCCAAAACTTTAGATTTAGATTTTTGTGCTCTTTTTTTCAGACAGAAACTTCATTCTTAGTATAAACAGAGGCCATTTTAGCTATTTATTTCCAAAATAATTAGGAGGATATAGCCGAAATTGTCAAAGCCGAAAAAGCTGAATTCAATCAAACCTTACCACTAATTACATAAGACAAAAGAAAGAATATTGTCAACTTTTCACAGTGCAAAAATTAATTAAATACTCAGTTAATTAGAAATTATGCAAAAATTTTCTTTCTTGCTCTTTTTACTACTCTTAAAATTATTTTAAATTTTTTTTTAATAATGGATCTTTTGACAACGCTTTTCTTGGCTTTAAAGTCATAATTTAAGCATGCTTAAAAGTTGGTCAAATAAAGTAACAACCTTCTTTATAAAGTAATATTTGTGAACAAAATTGGCAATAAAAACGCGAAAAATATTATTAATCAATTATGAAGAACATTAGCTATCGAAGATTTTTAACAATCGCCTCATTCAGAACTAGTTATTCACGATCGCCTGATATTCTAATTTTAAATTTTAAAAAACGCATTTTAAACGATAAAATAATTTTGTACATTATAATATTTTGCACAAAAGTAATTTCTTTGTAAAATTATTTTATATGAAAGCATATAATATTTTATACTTTCCTGATATATCTTGTTTTTAATACCAAGTAAAACAGGATATATCAGCAAGTCTCGCTATACTACAAACGCTCATGCGCAGAAAATGAAAATTATGCACTACTTGCCAATCAACAAATCACAGCCTTGCCAATATGCACAACTTAGATGCAGGAGCTATCTGTGATAACAACTTTAGTAACGTATGTGCGTGAAAATTTAGGAGAGGTTCTTCCGTCTCTCAAAATGTGTTTCAAAGATAAATTGACTTAGTTGATGTGTCTTCGTATCCACAAGAATTCGGGATATGTAATTAAGTATCAAGCTATTGCATAATGTAATATAATAAGCTTTCACTTTTGACTAGTATTTTGAGCTGTTTTTATATCATATCTTATACTAGCTGATGTGAGAAATAGGGCGCGAAATGGGCAATATATAAAAGATAGGTTATCAAATAAATTTGACAAAAAAAGTACAAATTCTAATCATAAAACATTTAAAGACAGTCGTAGTTCTTTATCAAATATAATTATTCAAGTTTCTATTTGTTTTACTTTGTTTATTCAGTTTCTGCAATAATTATAAAAGTCGGACATTTGGATTTAAAAAAAATACTGGGTATAATAGAGGCCACTGCGTAGTCATGAGTCATTATAAAATTAAAAATACTCACAAACACTTTTACAAAATTACAGAAACAAAGAATTGACCTAATTATAATAAAAAATATGTAGAAATTCAAAACTAAATTGACCAGAAAGCGAAACATCAAAATGTGCAGTGTCTTGGGCCACAATGTCTAAATCAGCCACTACTGATAAAGTTTAAAGAATTTCGAAAAAAAAAATAAATAAATCTCCACTTATTGCAATAACATATTTGTAAAACATTTTAGTATAATTTGACATTTTAAAAATCGGAAGGAAAACTAGAAATTGTATTTTTGTAGTTCGATTCGTGCCTTTTAACCTCTTCACAGAGACAAATATTTGATCGTCTCACTGAGATTCACAGATAAGTCTAATGCTCCCAACTGGCACACAACATAAAGATAAAGTAATAACAAATTTTATAACTGTCGCTTATAAAACTAGAAATTTTATTCATACTAAAAATAACATAAATAAGACAAAGGAATGCCAGTTTTTTTTTCTTGTTTTTCATCCTTATCACTTTATACGATTGTATTTAATGGCTAATAACTTCTGCGCTTCTTTTATATATTATACTAATAATTTTTTGAGCAGTAAATGCCAATGACTTTATGTTGTTATCTTAATTAATGGCTCAAATTAAACAGAGTAAAATTATGATTTCATAAATATTATTTTGCACAAGTATAATGATCTTTGCGCATGTTCCTTCCATAGGTATTATGAATAAATTGTACTGAAAAAGAAACGTAAAAATAATTATTAATATCACATATTCGAAATATGGAAGCTTTCCTTTTACGCTAAAGTCATGTGCATAATTATAATTATTAGTTTCTCAGCCTACAGAATGGATTATTAAAAAAAATTAATTTAATTTTGAAACAATGATAAGTTAAAGAAGTTTTGTTATAATATGAAAATAATGTCCTGCTTTTTTAAATCTATATTAATTTTAAAGTAAATTACTTTATTAAATAATCTATTCCTTATTGGAAAATAATAGTTTTTATAGCTCCGAATTTATAATGATGGAATATTAGAAATGAATTTTCACACAGTCCTTTATTCATAGAAAATTAGAATTTCATACAGTTATGTGTTATTGATTATAGCTATCATTTTTTAATTATTTTACAGTAAAAATGTTAATTAATGTTAAATTTTTTATTTAATTTGGATTCCATATGGTAGGATGTTGTCAATAATGATTCATGCAAAAGCTGATTGCAAGATTCATAATAAATACAATCATGGATTTAGCTATATTTGTAGGTTTAAAAAGGGGAAGCTGACAAAAATGAAAGAAATTTTTTTTTAAAGCAGGGTTTTTAGAGCTTTAAAAAAAGTAGAAATCAATGTTTTGAATTTAAAAAAACTTGAAGCTCAAATAGAAAAAAGCGCAAATCATAAAAACATGAGATACTGCAAACGTTAATGAAATTAAGTAATACTGAATTATATAAGACTAAAATCAATAAAATAACATTAAAAAATAAATAAAATATGAATTTAATGGAAATTCCAATTTACTTGGATTAGGAATCCAATTTTTTTTATCACCTTTAGAAAAAAGTGAAAAAAACACTTTTTTTTTTTTTTTTGCCTTTTCAAATAACATATTATGAAACCTAATCACGGTTTTAACTGTAATTTTTAAAAAAATTCTTAATACTAATGCAATGAATGAAACTTTAATTATGTTTCTAAAATCTATAAAAAACATTTGCTACAATTTTGACATTTTTCATATCCGGGTGATAATGATGTCGTGTCCGTGTTTCCACGGAAAGGAGGTGCAGTAGCTTCTGAAGGTAAAGACCCCTGAGCACCCAGAGGGCAGAAATCTGACTTCTAGCTCAAATGAAGGTGACACACACATTTGCTAGAACAGCTCCTTTTTACAGGGGGGCACATGCATGCATCTCACAGATCTCTCGACAATATTATTATCTTGAAATCTATGACTGAGTGAATAGAAATTTAAATTAGTTCTCATTTGTACCAAGACTCATAATGAGCCAATCACTGATTTAGAATATATAAATAAATGCATTTATAATTTATGTTTTTATTTACAGATTTTTAATTAAAAAAGATTTGCTTTTATATGTTTCACTACTTTACATATAATATTTTGCTTTTACTTATAAGACTCATATGTATAGAAATAGAAGTATATATTATAAGCAAGTAAATAAATAGTATATTAATATAATGTAATTAATTATTACTCTTAATATAGTATATATAACTATTATAATAATAATTAGTTATATGATGGTATATAACCAATAAAAGTATATGTGTAATATTTTTTTAAAAATTTCTGTTTTTATAAATACACTGGAATAACAAAGAGACTGGTCTGATTAACGCTATATGCCAATTAAATATTTCAAAAGCGGATATAAGATCCCGAATGCTGATCACCAAGCAAATAGTATTAATTTTAATTAAGGCTTTATCCTAACCAGGATTTGATAGCCTGTTTCTTTTATTTACGTTGCCATTCCATTCACGAAACTTAGACCAGGTGTTTCATGTCATCGATGTTTCGTGATCTTTCAGACATTAAACGAAGCTTATCTGCAAAAGGTACGTTGCGAATTTTTGTTACACGTTGGTAAAAAAAATAAAAGAAATGCCATTCGAAATGCCGGGAATCCGGAACCAAATGACACATGCAAATACGGCGGGTGTCCGATCAGCTGGCTCTTCCTGCTGACTGCAGGCTTTTCGAAAGAATACAAATAGTGGAAAGAATGAAAAAGGTAAACTCTCCCATTCCCCAGAAGGTCTTTCACCCGGGAATCGGAATTTTCGAACACTCTCTCCGGAAATGTTCGACCACCTGAACACTCGATGGTTTCGAATAGCGCAAAGGGATGATGTGTAATAAACGCATAGAGCTCTATCTTGTCTGTAAAATCTAAGACAAACGAATTTAGTTTCATGATTCAACTAGTCAAGTAAAAGTCTGGGATAGATTTTCCTAATTGCATTCTATCCTTCTGACTTTTTGACAAAGGTCAAGTTAAGATAATTAAATTGTGACAAATACAATTTTTATTTATATTAATTAGATAATTATAGCAAATAAAAAATGGAATTAAATATTTCGGATTGTTCTGCGTTTCATATGTAAACTGACAGCCCTCATTTCAAATAATGGTTAATTATATTAATTTTGGAAAAGGAATTAGATAAAATTATTGATTTTAAATAAAAGCAAATGTTTCTATTCAACTTTTGTAATGCATGAAAGATGACCAAACGCTCCAAAATTTCCGAAAGCACAAATGATTAAAAAATAAAATTAATACAAAAAAATTATGAAATATTTCTCTTAATATTTCATCTTTAAGATATAATCTTATATGCAAATAAAATAACATCAAAACATAAAAAGTTTAATAAAATAATGATTATTATTAGTCTTATATATTGGTTTCGCAATAAGCATATTTTAATGCATTTTTTTCACATGATAACTTTTCTCCGAATTTAAAATATATTTTAAATACAATATGCGTTTTAATTTTGTGGAAATAATATAAAAGTTTACGCTAAAATAAATTTAGATATGCCTTTTTCTCTTGGAGTTCAGGTAGTTAAAAGCACCAAATTTAATTTAAATAAAACCCTAATCCTTACAATCTAAGGAAAATTCGGCCCGTAAAAAACATTTAAAAAATACTAAATACTACATACTAAATAAACATTTCAAGAAAATTAACTCTCAAATGAAATTATAAAACAATAATCTAACTCTTTTCCAAATATTTTTGATAATAATCAAAAATTCAGTGAAAGAAATTGAAAGAAGCACCTAAAATATTGTTAAATTTTAAGAAATTAGCAATTTTTTAATTTTTAAAAATAATATATTTAATTTAAAAGAGTTTTGTGAATATGTTTGTATGTGCTGTAAAGATTTTATATTTTATTTCTCGTATTAAAAATAAACAACAAAAAGAAAATAAGTACAGTTTCGACTGGCTTTTTTTTCCCTTAAATGGATAATATTTGACTACAAAAAACATACCATATTTGACTCAAATATTAAAAATATGCACAAATCAGTCCTGCTTGCTCATTTTTAGATATATTAATAAATTATTTACCATTTAAATTAAAATTTTAATGATCAACAACAATTAGCTATAATAAAATGTTAATTTAATTTAATTTCGAAGATTTCATTTTTTAACTTATATTTTACAACGACTATTTCTATTTGACCTAATGGATTACTATAGGGCAATAAGCCTAAAAAAGTGGTTCAAATAATAATAAAAAGTTCTATTAATGTTTATTTCACTCTTCTTAATTTTATTTATAAGTTTATAAATTTATTTAACAATTTTGTCATGAAAGATTAGTGAAATTTCGGCAAGGCAAATATTTCTCTTCTTTGTCCAGTGCCAGTGTTGAAAAAAAATCTTATTTTTATAATCCTCAAATTACTAATGGAACACATTTACTAACATAAAGCTTTCTTAAATGTTTTAAAGTAACTCTTCAGGAAATTAGAGTAAAAAGTAGTGATTTTATAGGGAAAATATTAGTGAAAGCTATCGATAAAGTGAAGATTTTAATTATTTCTATTGGAAACACGTAAAATAAAACCTCATTTTTGGGCCAGAGGGTCAGATTATATGACCACTTTGTAAGGGACGAGTTGTAAGGGCACACATGAAATGACTTCCTCTGATGGGGTACGACATTTTTGGAGAGGAATTTCAGTTTAGGAGTCACCTTCTTCTTCTGACCGTTGTTTAAAACTTGTCAGTAAATCTTGTAGTGTTCATATAAATAATAAAATGGGAATAAAATGGGGAAAAAACATCTTTTCTCTTGCAAGTTCTTTAAGTTCTTTTTCTGCATCTGAACCTTTTAAATACAGATTAAATTTTTTAAAAGATTTCTTTTTATATATATTTATTTAAAAATACTTAAAGACAATTTGAAGTTAGAAAAATGTATCGCAGTGCAACTTTATCAAAAATATTTTTTTTCAAGCGACATTTCTTAGAATAGAGAATTTATTTACATTTAAATGAAAAAGTAGACGATGTGCCTGATGACAGTAATTCACACATTTGGAAATTCTGCGCTGCATAAAAGTAAAGTATATATATGCGTTGTATAGATATTCTTGGAAACCTCTACAATACAGTAAATCAGTTTTTTTATTATTAAAGTTTTAGAACTATTTGTTTTAAATCACAAAAATTAGAATATATCTTACTATTCAAGAAATTCGTACAGATAAATTTAAGACAAAATTTTATAGAATATATCAATCTTTTCTTACTCTTCTTCGTAAATTGTGAATTAAAATTTAATCTGCGTAAGAGTTCATGACTATATGGAAGAAACAATCAATTATAATTAATAATTTTCATACCTAAATTAAGTTACAATATATTCTTATAAAATGCTATCTTTAAATACAGAAAATTCTATAAATATTAGAAATTGAGTTAAGTGAAATCGACACACATTTTACTTTTTTACTTTGTCTTTCTTTCACAAAAAACACAATAAAGCTGATTAATTACAAAAAAAAAATTGATGAACTACAAAAAATGCAATAAATTTAATGTAGGCATTCGAAATAAATTTTGATAGGAGGAAAAATTAATCTTCTGACAAAAATTTCTAAAAATAGAAATTTTCTCTTTTTTTTTTTTTTTTTTTTTTTTTTTTCCTTTCTAAAATTATCACATTTTGTACAATAAGTAACAAGCAACTCTAATTAATGTCATGTATGATTACGTTATTTTAAAAATTTCACTAGCAGAGTGGACTTTTTATTTCAAGAAGTGACTTCATTTCAAAGCCAAAGCAACAAAGTCAGTTGAAGACTTTTTGGACTTACATAATCACAGCCTGAATGACCGCTGAAAAGCGGTCAAAGCAACGGAAACAAATCCTTTGCTGCAAAATACCAGGCAGTCAACCCCAAAAATCAAATCCAAGGATTACAAATTTCAAGAGACCAAGTTTAATAAACCGCAACTGCGCGCCACTCCATGGAGCGATTAAAGACATTTTTTCCCTTCTAACAGGGATCGCGACAGACACCCTCTTCCCCTCATCAAAAGGATTTGTCAGTTCTTCGTTCCACCCGCGTTCTTTCTTTAATCGTCATCCAAGAAATATCTTGCCTCCCCCAATCAGAGCGTGACGCATGAAAATAGTTAATTCGCGTGCCGCACGCGTCAAGGAGTTTAAAAAGAAGGGAAAAATTCGGTCCATCTTATAAGAATCCAATTGACAGTTGATAATTGAGATCGCACGCTCTCTGCAAATCAATAAGTACCTGGACAGATTGAGGCAAGTGGCACGAATGGTGTCTGTTTGTCTGTCTTTTTTGGAAGTGTCACCGCGTGCTTGCAGGAGGACTGGCGCGTGCGAATTATCAACGAGTCAAATAGACGATTAAGAAATGTGGAGTGTATGAGTATTGTAAGTTGGTTGATTGTTTGTTCTTCATGTTTGCTGTTATGGGATCGTGATAAGTAACAACGAGATAATGAAGTGGATATTTGGGATTTAGAGAAAGATTAACGTTTCTTTGTTCGTTTTTCAACCGCAATGTTCCGCTGGAATCGAGCCTACAAACAAACTGATCAGCAATTAATGTTGATTGAAGCTGTCGGTTTTTGAAAAGCTAAAAGTGACAAAATTAAAAGTGAATGACATCACAGGTACAGATAATCACTTTTTTATGACCACAAGGGTCATTAACTTAAATCACAAGCTCATAACACTTGTAATTCTGCACATTAGGAAACACTGAAACACACTCGGCTTAGGTTATTCATAATCATTTTCTAAGATTATATTGAATGTGAAAAATGAAATAGATGAGTATGTCACGTGAATATATCAACTGCCGGATGATAATTCGAAAACTAATCATTACAAAGAGAAAAATTGCTGTGCTTATATTCAAGATTATATTCAATACTTATGCTTTACATTTATATTTCAATTTAATGTTTTCATTCATGAAACGTAAAATAAAAAAGGGAAATTATATCGTTGCCATCGAAGTAAGTTTGCAAAAAGCTTTCTTCAATGATATGAAACTTAACTTTTTATTACAGCAAAGGAAAATAATGATAATAAAGAACCAGAATTCCTCAGTAAGAAATGCAGCAAAAATATTTAATCGAAGACTAACGAGAATGTATCTCCAAAATACAGGACGGTTGATACATTCGAGGCAAGAATACCATACTTGTCTTTCATAATAATTTAAATATTATTCCAGAGACTTACATATAATAAATGAGAAAATTCCGCTATTTTTATTATTATCTATTATACAGACATGGCACAAGATGGAACATAAAAAGATGACTTTCACAAATAATGAATTGTAGCAAATAAATTAAAACATATTCTACGAGAAGTTAGACGAATATGAATAATTGAACAGTGAAGTTAATATATTTATACAAAAAATACTTAAGAAAATAAAAATATTGCAAGTATTACATAAAATAAAGTTAATTGATCTTAAGGGTAATAAAATTTTATTCGGAAAACGAGGCTACTTTTTTTCTTAACATTATTAACAAATTCTTTAACAATCTTAATATTTACTTTAGGAGAAATAACATTAAAACATTTAATTATAATTACATTAAAATCAGGAAAAAAATTCGTATTCATTTAAAGCAATACAAGATATCTAGTTTGCCCCATATATATATATATATATATATATATATATATATATATATATATATATATAATATATATATATATAATCCAAATTATTTAGGAATTAAATTTAATTCGTAATTTAAAAATATAAACAAGCTTAACAAATTTTCAGTTAAGACATAAACTGATTTTATTCTCAAATTTATAATTAATGGGATAAATTTAATTTATTATCACAGTATTAAAGCAGCGAATTTTATATCAATGACATTTTGCCCAAAATGGATACAAGGTATCCTATTTTGTCCTTGAATCATAATCTACATAAAGCTCAATGTGTGTGTGTGTCTGCGTGTGTGTGTGTATTGGCGCTCTACAGGCCAGACCGTTGGTCCTACAGCTAACAAATTTGGTACATGTATACCTTGGAGGTCGGAAATGTGCGCCTCGGAGCCCGTTTTTCGAATTTTTAATTGAATTAATTAAAATTTCGACGTTTTTTCGCTATAACTTCCGAAAATATAATTACACAAACATGATTTTTATATCAATTCAAAGATAAAAAAATTATCTTTCTAACGGTATCAGTTTATTTAAAATTTATAACGTAACCTTCTATTTTTAACGAATTTTTAAAGAAATATTCTATGTTTTTAGCACGTGACGGGATAAAATAAAAGAATGCCGGAAGTTCGAATTAAAAAAAAAAACTATCATCGCAAAATAAATCTGAAGAAATGCAACTTTTAGCATGTGACTGCATAAAATAAAATAAATATAAAATGTGATATTTTCTTTAAAAAATGCAAGGCAAAGGATTCTATGATCTTTTGCAATATTTAAATCATTAATTCAATAAATTATCGCTATTTTTACAAGATTGAATTTATACAGGATATGCATGCAAATTCCTTTCCAATGGCCAATTTGTAAAATATTATTAATAGGCATATATATTGTTTAATACTGTTAATTTGATCTAAATGAAGTAAATAATTACATTTTATGTAGTTTGAGTCGAACAATGCATTTATGAATAATGAGTTTGAGATTTCTTTATACTTTTCTCTGTGATCCATATTTTACGATATATTTTTATTGATATTTTAAATAAAAGTTGCTACATCAATCAGTCCTCTAAATCAATCATTAAAACAGACTGATTTACAAAATTAAAGAATATTATTAGGAAAACGTGTTCTTTTAAAACTTTCCGTCCATCATCTTAAAGAAAATATTAATTTCAGGCCAATCAATGCCCGGAGTTACTTCAAGGTTAATGAATATGTGATTTAATTGAAAATTTTAGAACCCATTACTCATGGCGAACCAGGTGGTCGCCAAAGGGGGCTAGTAAATAATAATTCCATCCTTAAATCATAAAATAAATAAAAACAATTATGTTCACAAGTCAACGAAATAAAAAAAATTAGCCAAAAATATATCTTTAATATTAGTTAAAATGAATCCTTTACTACTAATTAAGTTTAAAATGTATTGAAATATTAAAAGACTATTTAATTGATTGACTATTTCTCCAGGGTGAATAAATGATGTCCTAGGGGGGAAAATCCCATGTTTTTTTGATTTTTTAAAATTTATTTGCCACTTATTAATACAAATTTACATGTTCATATGTATGCCAGATAAAGAAATTTTTATGCAAAAACAAAATCACTTAGTTATGTATATAACAAAATATGCAAAAAACCAATTTTTATAATATTTATTCTTTTATACTTTAAGCATCAATAATTCATTGACATATTAGAAAATCGATTATGGAAAAATAGTATCATTAATTTGATGCATCTTGATTTATCCTAAGTAAAACCGGCTCTGTGTTCAGTTACAATTTGATCAAAAAAGTCTCTCATCTCTACGAACTTTACCACTTTACTCTGGAACGAATCATTTCATGAAAGAGTCGGAAGATTTGCAGATGGCTCATGTGGCATTTATCTGTCTTCCAGGGGTTGTCATGAATGACGCTCGTGGAATCGACTCCAGATGACGGTGGGATTCCAACTCCACTCATAAACGGACAGATAAAGCATAAAAGCAATTTTATGGGCAAAACTGCCTCCATTAAATGTGTCGGGCGCCTCTTTTCCATTACGCTACCGTTATTTACTTAACGGGAGAGAAAATTCCACTCGAAGAGCAAACTTTCCGACAAGGTAGCGGCGACTGGGTCAAGGCTGATGCCAGGCATTCCATCTCTGCCTCCTTTCCCCACACACTCTCTTCCCAAACGATAATAGATGAAAGAGAGGTGAGGGAGTCGGCTACGCATAACCCTTATCTAGCGCTCTCCTCAGTGGAAGGGTTCGCGCAGTAAAAGCTGCGTTTAATGCGCACGCTTAAGAATGGACCCTTCCATAGAAAAAAAAAGAAAGGAGGAGGATTTTTAAAAATAACTTTTATAAAGTTTGAAATATATTTGAGAGAAAATTGACACCTTTTTGAAGTGAATTCCGAGAAGAACAATATTGAGCAAAATTTGCTAAAATTTGGTGAGATAGAGGTGGAAATTAATCTTTTTTTTCTCAAAAAAATGTAAGTTACAATAGAACAGAATTATTCAGGTGGAAAAAAGAAAGGAGGTGGATTTTTAATAATAACTTTCATAAATTTTGAAATAGATTCTAATGGCTGAAAACGAACACATTTTTGAAGCGAATTGCGAGAAGAACAATTTTTAGCAAAATTTGTTAAAATTTGGTGAGGTGGGTGTGGAAATAATTAATTTTTTTTCCTTGAAAAAATATAAGTTATAATAGAACAGAATTATTCAGGTGGAAAAAAAAAGAAAGCAGGATGATTTTTAATAATAACTTTTATAAATTTTGAAATAGTGGGAGAAAATGAACACATTTTTGAAGCAAATAACAAATTGAGCAAACTTTGTTAAAATTTGGTGAGGTGGGGGTGGAAATTAATAATTTTTTTCTTAAAAAATGCAAGTTGCAATAGAACAGAATTATTCAGGTAGATTTCGATAAAATTTTGTAATTGAACACAATATTTGCTTAAAATTAAATTTGAATGAATAAAAGATAACAACGAGAAATTAAAGCGAGAGTATATCAGAGTCCCGATGCAACTCACAAGAGTAATCTTCAAGAGTATGTTCATGCCGAGATGGTAATGTTTGTATATTTAAAAAATTAACTTATATTTACTTTTCTTCTTTTCTTATCTTAGGTTATCAGTTAAATCATGAAAAAAAAAATTAACAATTCTAAAAGATAATTTAACACCTCTGAAAAATTTAAGTATTTAATAGTAAATTAAATTCTACATTATATCTATTAAGTGTATTTTTAGCCATATTTTCGTTTTAGATCAAGGGCAAGATTTTAAAAACAGGGCCCAAAAGCTCCAAACAAAACTTCTTCTACAATTCAGTAAGATGAACATTAGAAAAAAAAAAGAACCTGGCTATGAGCATTAGAATTTTAAAATGGTAATAAACACGAATAACGAATGTGGGGTGGGAAGTAGCTAGAAACGTTCTGAAAAAAAAATCCAACTTAATAAAATAACCTATTTTGTTAAAGTTATTTAATGCAAAATGAAACAACATTTATTACAAAATATCGAGATGGCTTAGCATAATATGTTTTTGCTGAAATCAATGGGATATTAAAATCGCTCTTATAATTAGACTTTCTTAATGATTTTTTCTTTTTTGTAAAAAATGTGATAAACTAAATTTTTCTTAATTTAAGATATTCATTCTTTAATATCAAACTATTTTTTAACGACGCTAAACAATTTATATTGGAAAATTTTGAAGGCAAAGCAATAATACATTTATTCTACTTCATAATTCTTAAAATGAGGACTGAAAAGAGAGAAAAAAAAAAACTATGTTGTGGACATAACATATTTTGCTAAGTCATCGTTTCTATTCAGAAAATAATGGAAAAAAAATCGTGTTTCTTTTCAAATCATGCATGTTAATTACGAATTTAGTCGTATCTAATGTGATAATGAGACTCTTATTGATGAGAGTTTAGTCTAAATAGTTGAATGTTTTAACATTGCAGCATTTACTGCTCTTTTTTTTCTCCGTCCACTTCAGTCAGACTTCGTCTCCACCGAATTGCCCGAAACGTTTTCGTGGTCGGAGGTGGGGGGTCAAAACGCATTCGTCTGTGTTTTGTCAGAAGTTAGAACGATAAACAAGTGGGGAGACATGGAATTCACATAACAGAAGTATGACTGTATCACTCCGCCACTCAAAGTAATAAAATGTTGGGTAAGGCACCATTTGCGTCTGATCGTAAAAATCCACCAGAGACTGAAATAAGTTAAGCACTTAAAACAGTAACCATGGACCCTTTCGAACATATAGGACTGAGACGAAATGACGAAAATCAAACGTGGTTCATTTTCTTTTTGTCTTGAAAAGTTGTCTTGTTTATTTACAGATAAAACAGGGATATAGAAGAATCCCAGCGCCATCTGTCTTCGCAATAAAACTCAAGCATCATCAAGAGCACTATTTCCGAGCGTGCCTGGGAGGATAAATTCATTATTGAATTTTAAAGTTATACTGCCCTAAAAAAGTGAATATAAGGCTCCTTTGTAATTTCTCGTATATGAAAAAAAGAGAAAGTATTGTAATTGTCAAGAAAATTCATTATCGTCTTATTTTATCATTCAATATAGTCGAAATTTTATCGTCCCATTATGTGAAGTATGCCCGAAATAAAATATTCGAATCACTCAATTATCGTCTTCGAAATTTTGTTAAATTCTCACTTTTTACTTTCTTGTATACAAAGTATTGCAATTGTCATATATATGTATTTGTTGACCCAACGCTTTTAACTAGACGGATGAAATTTAGTATACGATCTTCAAACCAAATTTATAAATTTCTGTCAATTTTTGAATAAAATCTATTCATAAAAAAACTATGCTTCCGGCTGTTAGCACGATAACTACGAAATGAAGATAGCTACAGATGAACAAAATTCAGTACACAGATTAAACATCCATAGTGTAAACACCTAAAAAATTTTAATTAAGGTTGACAAGAAGGAGGTGATCATCTGTCAACCTGTATTTTCGGCAACGTGTAAAGGCGATATCTCAAAAACACAAAAACTTAAAATGTCACATTTGGTATGGGATTTTGCGACTAAAATTGCAGTTTCATGTCAACTTGCGAGCAATTCTCTTTTATTAGATAGTATGCGAAAAACGTTTCGGGAAACCATTCCCAATGTTTGATGAAGTGGTCAAATTACTTTCAAAATTTGAAAATATTTTTAACTTATTGATATGTCAATGAGTTCAATATTCAGTTTGCTTTTATTAACTTTAAGAGAATGCGTATGCTTTTTCTGTTTATCTATTTATAATGATTAGTGAGAATTCGATATCCAAGTTTGTGAGTAAAATTAAAGTAAAAGTTTGGGGTTTGTAAATAATGAAACTTATTATACTTAATACCTAAATGAAGAAGTAGATAAGACCATGGTAAATCATAATTAAAAAATGTAAATTTTCTAATAATATTGCATGTTTCAATTTTTTTATATATTTTTTTCTTTCATTTTTTGGGGGGGGAGGACCTGTGACTCATAATTAGGTTAATAACCTTTATCTATCGATTTGCCTGAGGCTCTTGTCAGTCCAATTTTCTAGACAACTGCCTAATCGGAAATCCGCCATTGTATCGGACTCGAAGAATTCTAGGTAGTTCCAAATCTCATAAAATTGTTCTAATATTTTTAAAAAAATGATTTCACTCTTTTTCAAAAATTTAATCCTTCTTCTGTGTTTTAAAAATATTAGTTTCACCAACATACCATGAAGAATGTGTGTTGATATATACTGATAAGACAGAAATTACACGATGGTGTCATTTACTAATAAAGTTAACCATAATTAATAGCAGTAAAATGCCCGCTTCAGTCTTAGACGGTGCGATTAGAAGGCGGAAAAGTTATAAATGTTTCAAACACTAAAAAAACACCATGTAGACAAAATAACAATATGCTTTTGTCTATACATTTCTACATATGTAAAAGGCGTGTATTGCTCTTTTTACTTAATGTTGAATGGCAGAAGTCAAAATGTAAATAAATCGGTTTGCGAAAGTTTCAAACTATTTTGTTGAAATAATGTTTCTGTTGCACTTAATTCAATACTTCACTTATTAATAGAATCTCTAAATATCATTAAAAATGCTCTGGCGAGGGATTGCTGTGTCACCAAACACTCTATTCAGTCAGAGAAAGAAGTTTTTTAAAAAATAAATAAACATAAAATAGTCAAACATAATTTTTTTGACCACGAAATAGGTTTAACCATCGAATCGCTATGACTTACTTATGTATAGAGGTGCGTTGGGTCCTGTGCCTTGGCGGTTGCTGCCGCAACTGATGATAATATCTTCCAAAACTATTATCTCGCAAAAACGGTTTTTGCATCATCTTAAAATTCACATCAATTTCATCCTTACAACATGTTTTTAATTTAATGTTTTAAATTTGATGTAATACAATAATTTTTTCAATATAATAATAAAATTCAAGCTTGTTTATCATTCATTCGCGTGCTTGTGCCAATGTTAAAATTAGGATAAATTATTTTTTCTTTGGTCATTAATTCCAGAACAGGATTTGCACATTTTTTTACCGTGGTTTATAACTTCGTAATTTGTATTTAATTGATTCTATAATATTCTAACTTCAGCCAGGTCAAATAATAAGGCAATTTTTAGAAAAACATTCCATATTAATTTTTTAATAGTTTAAAAAGTCAATAACCTGAACATATTATTCGAGGACACCTAAGTTTAAATATAAATATGATGAAAGTTGGAAGTATATCACTGATATTTATTTCTATGCTATAAATACACGTTGAAAGAAAAAGAATAAAAAACAATAATTACTAGACGCTTCTAAATGCTTTGCAACTGATATATGTTTCAATCAAGTCATGGTGCCATCGTTCGGTGAAAGAGTCTGCGCCTTGGAATTGCAGTGCCTTCCTTGGGTTTGATTCCAAATACCATGATGAATGTCGAGAATACTGTAAACTGGTGGGAAATTTACTGTTACGGGATAAGAGATCACGTTCGAAACCCGACCCGATTCTGACAAATGTTCACTTAGTATTTGAGTCTGATAAATTTGACGTTAAAATGCAAGCGTCTTTCCATTTGTTGCTCAAAAGTTTGGAGACGGAGATCAATTATTTTTACTTAAATTACAAGCTCCATTCCAAAATAGGCCTGTAGCTTCGAAATAATACATTAACATATTTAAACGGACAAAACAATCCCCAATCATTCAGGGTTATAATTTACGGTAAGTTTGGAGACAGACATCCCAGCACACGACGCTATCCTTTCATATAACAGCAATCCAAAATTGAGTTTTTTATCCGCAATAGTCACGGTGCAGTTTAAAATAGGAACTATTCAATTAACTCACACTATTGGACTCTGGAAAATGTGGCGTTTTCTGATTGGGAATTTCTCTCACTCTAAACTCGCAGTGTAAGAGTAAATAGGTTTAAAAGAAAAAACTAGAGATGCTTAAATTAGGCCAATAATATATTGCAACTTTTGTTATAAAATACATGATATTAATATTGTAAAAAATAATGATAAGGAAAAAGAAGAAATGAATTATTTAATATTTGTAATCGTTTTATTGTAACCTGATTACACATCTTACATTCCATAGAATCATATTCGTTTACTTCTTTCATTTATATCTCGTGACTAGAAACTTCCTTTTATCTTACAAATTTTATTACAATTTTCAAAAAAAATAATTCTAAAAGTATGGTGTGTATGAAATGTAAGAATTATCATTGTTATTAATATTTCCTCAAATTATTGATAAACGCAAAAAATAACCATTAATCATGTAATTAAAAATACTTTTTTTCCATTCTATTACCTTCAATCAAAATCAGCTAATAAACCAAATTATTATATGGTTAAAAAAAATATAAGTCATCTATCCTCATCTGATAATCGTAACAGACATTTAATGAATATTTTATTTTGTTGGGTGGCTTCACATGTACGAGAAATGGGAGATAATGTGATAATATCGGCAACAGATTTCTTATCTCAACCCATTTATTAAGCGACCATCTACTGTAAGTCATTGATATTTGCCCACTATTAAGGACAATGAGATATGGAGATTAAAATAAGTTTCACATCTTCAAAATATCATAGCAGACTGCGTTATTGAACACAGACGCGATGACATAATTTTAACTAGATAACGCATTCGTTGAACGCGTTTTGTCTTTTCTTTTCACTTTTCGTATAAATAATGATTTTGTAGACGCTTTTAAAGGGGTAAATATTGAATAATAGAACTATATTTAAAATTTCACACATTTTACATCGTTTCAAACCAAACCATATACGCTCATTTTAGTAATAATTTTTATTATGAAAAAAATATAAGTTATTTCTTCTTCCAAGAATTGATTATTTTATATGATATTAATTATTTTTCTTTTGGTTTATGCTTATTATTATTATTGCACATTTCTTTCATATTTCTAATCATGCAATCAATTTTATACACTTCTATTTGCCGCCTCCGATTTATTTTGAATTTTATATTTAATGAAATTAGTACATCTTTACTTTATCAGTTAATATATAATTCAGTCTTTTATATTTTTGTTCTTCATATATTGTAAATGGTTTTTCTTTTTCATTATTGAGTTTTTCATTTTTGCGTCCCTATATATATTTTTTTCTCCTGCCATATTTATATTTCATATAATTTAACTTTTTGAAATCAATAAATCCACTTACATCTGTACCAACCAGAATAGAAGTCAAACGGTATTTGCAATTGATATTTAGACTTATATTAAGATTTAATCAACACTTCAATTTGAATAATTCATTCAATTTGGGGATCCTACTTCAGAAAAAAAAAAACATAATATCGATAATAATAATAAAAAGAAATGCAAAGATTCTGACTATCACTTGTTTAAAAATGAGTCTTGATTTCGAAAAGATTTAAATATATTAAATGGCGCAACAAATACTGAACAGCATAATATTCAATCATAAATTTCGATTTTAATGAATCATATATTTTCTTCTGGACATTACACAATCGAAAAAAAGGAAGCATTTATAATTTAAATTCTAATTAGTTTTATTCAAGCTACACATCTTCGCAGACATTAGATCAATTACTTTGCAATTTATCTTATTATCTAATCTAATCTTAATCTAAAACTAATTAATCAAGGATCATTCTTAATAGGATAGGATCATTTTTTTGGGATGGATAAAAGCATATTCCATCAAATCACAGAAATAACCAGTAGTCCAGTAGGCACTCACTGTTCTGTGAGTGCTACCTTCCCTTCTAATGGAATCTTCGGACAAAAAGCAGCCGAAAATGCTTTCCAATTTGGAATCATTAAAAAATAGATCCGTGGTGAGTGGAAGTATTTCGTGCTCAGACTCATCGTCGCCACGAACAGTAGAGAAAGGTTTTAATTAGCGGAGTCACGGAACAAACAGTGGTCACGTAACCACGAAATAATGGCAAATTATAGAGAACCTTGGGTACACAGTGAAACATTATCTGCAGATCATTTAGCACTCAGATATAAAGGATGGATTGGATATTTTTTTCAAAGAAGGCTCCAATGATGAACTCGTTTGATCTTCAAACAAAGCTAAGATTTTAAAAAAAGAAAAAATGTGAATATTTGCGAGTTCAGAAATTAATTTTCATAAATAAGAATGGTACAGATGTTGCAACTTTGGTATTTATTTGCAATAGTAGGTGGATTTTATCTGTTCAAAAATATTAAAATTATCTCTTAGGTAATGTTACGATTAAAAAACAAAACATATTTTCTTATAAACATTTTCCCGGATCCCTTTAAAAAATTGAGTGTATTCTCCTATTGACTCTCATAAATTCACATACGAGAATGGCACAAATAGTTTGCAGTGAAAATTGAAAATAAAATGAGAATTTTATTGATGTTATGATTGCACCAAAGATGATTTTTAAATTATACAGAACACTAGCTTTAAAATCGTATTTCAAAAATTTATTTTTAAAAATCGGAAGTAGAATATCATACTATAGGTGATATATAAAAACATCTTACATTTTTAAAAATATTTAATTAAAATCATGGTTAAGTACATCATATTAGTATTTTGTCTTCAAATTTCTTTTCACAACTGGTACAATGGGATCCTTGTGTGCGTGTGTGTGTTTTTCCTGCAGTCTACATGACTATACTACTTATAAAATATGACGAAAAAGATGTTACTATGAATTAAACAATCTAAATATTAATTCTCTCTTTCAGCCTGAAGAAAAGCATTCTGAAATAAAGAAGAAAAAAATGTGTGCTGCAATATTGTCACGGTCCTCTTTTGATCTTATAATTTTGATGCACTTTAGTAGTATCTTAGGTTACTAGCATTCGACGGAGAAAAAATTCTTACGCATTCATACAATTCAAAATATTATCTGTTCAGCGATATTAATTCCATATCAGTAACCACCCACCTCGATTTCAATTTTTTAAGAGTACCATAACCACGTGTTGGCCTTGATATTGGAAGGTGCGAAATCTGATTCCCGTCAAGAACCTCTGTGCATGGCAGCATGACATTCACTAGATGTGAAGCTAATAAGCACGCGTTTATTGGCATGGTGTGGCAGCAGGAAAAAAAGCATCAGCTCAAAAAATTGTCGTTATCATTTTATTTCAGTTCAAGATTATGGCTGGTCCCATAATAGGCCTTAGTATTTTCTTACAAATAGGCATTAATAAAGGATAAGTCTGCAATTTTTTAAAGAATTTATTTTTATTTTAGCGACCGTAGCTTGCACACAAATAAAAAGGTTTAATCTCTGCACTCGGATGTCTCCTCTCAGGCCTTATTCAAAATTATTCAGGCATTATTACAAGATTTTATTTATTTATTTTTAAATTTTGATAGCTAAAAATAACTACAAAAGATATACAGGGGATATATATTAATTTTCATGGAAATTAACATAAAACAGAATTATGTATTTACTTTTCGGAGTAATAAACACTGTCCTTGTATTAGATGAATAATTATGCTTCGAATTACTTTTCTGAGTGCAAAGGATTAATACTTTGACTGGCTGAGTTCGCAACATTAATTTAAATCAAAATAATAATTAAAAACGTATCTTCCATGCACGCGAATGATATCTCACTAAATGAATTAAATAATTTTAATATGGAAATAAATTGTTCATTCAAGCGCATAAATATTTATCAACTTTTATTTCGTATAGTTTCATAACATTTTGAAAGCAATCTCACAAAAGGATTTTTTTTAAATAAAATATTTCTGGAATGAAAATACGGACTAAATTTCAATTTAACTCTACAATTTATAGATCTGAATCCGGATAAGAATTAAGCAAAATTATAACCATTCAGCTCTAGCACTTTCAAATAATTCTATTCCCATATTCCTCGAAGGTCAGAAATAAGAATTGAAATTGAATTTTCAGACCCAATCTAAACTAAAAAGACTTATCAAAATCTCAGGGTCATATGTTATGAAGATTATCATCTTTCATCTACGTGAGCATTATATAACATGAAAAGAATAATCTGATGAAAAGTAACTTGATCTTCAGTCTTCCAAAATTATTAAACTTTTACCTTGAATCTTATTTTGTTCAGCATATTAATAATAATAAAAATACAAAATTTCTAATCTAGAATTTATGGCAAGTCAAATATAAAATCGACAATTTTTAAGAAGTATAATTTAGAAGTTTTAAAATATATACAATTTTAAAATAATAAAGTAATTTCATGCTTGAGTAAGTAATTTTAATTTATAACATATAGTACATTAAATATAACGATTGTATGAAAAATTTAAAAATCAACAACCACTGAAGGACTTCTACGTTGTATAAAATAGATTTGGTGGACACAAAGTATGGATATATTCAACAGTTGGAAATAACTGAGAAATAAAGTTTCATAACTTTTAGCTGTGTTTTCTTCAAATAAACGATAATGAATTAGGATTTAAGACGATAAATTAAGGCAATTATAAAAGGAAATTGAAGGGATAAAAGAAAACTTCTAATTAAAAACTCAATTAGCAAAGTTATATTATTGCGATATGAATATTGGTCAGTCCGTCAATTGTGTAAAATTTAATAATTACTGTCCAAAAATGCAAATTAAAGCCATTTATAGCGCTTGAAATAGAATACAAGTTACTGAGTATTGTCTTCCACCGAAACAAAAACTTTAAGATGGTGAACGAAAAGAGTTATTCCATCTTCGAACCAGTTTTCGTTATCGCTCCGAAATGCATGTAAAGTCGTATTGTGGCCCAGTTAATAAGCACTTCTCTCCTCATAATGAGAGATAAGGCTTTTGCATTTGCGTGCGGACGGACAGCATGCTAATTAACCGCAGCCGTATTTTCTCACTGTTAATTAAAATGACCCAGGGGAGCGTCGTGTGAAGAAAATTAAATGGATGCTCAAAACTACAATCCTTATCTCCCGCCAATAAATAAGATTTCTTGACAGTAAAAACCGTGAGAATTCCACATGGAAAGAATTGTTTGGAGGAAAAAAGTTGTTCATCGTTTTAGAGTTTTCATTACTATTAGGCTGTGCCAAGCAAAAGGTAGCGATTTCTGCAAATTATCTGACAGCTGAAGGCTCAAAAAATGAAAACGAGCAATTTATGATAATTTTTAACGTCATCAAGACTAATAAAAAATGTTGCTTTTTTAATTTATAATTATATACTCATGGTAAATCTTTCCATCTCTGGACCATATAGTTTCCATTTTGAATAATAATGTTTCCAGTACTCAGTCGAGTAAATACGCTCACGATTTTACTTTTCTCTGATTTATGAACTCAGTATGTTTTTATTAACTAATTTTCACTGGTTACACATTATATATACTGTTAGTAGACAAACATTTTCACTTTATTTTGTTGTAGAGAAACAGCTGACGGCTAGGCCGGGTTGGAGATTGAAACTTGACCTCACACAGAGTTAGTTACCAGTGAATTCGCTAAGAGTGAAGAGAGTCTCTCGGTGAATTCTCTCTCATACCGTTTCATATTTTTAGAGTATTCTCTAAGTGAATTCGCTAAAAATATGAAACGATGTGAGGAGACTGAAAAAAAAGCCCTTTTTTGATAAATTCAATTGATTATTTAATATAGAAGTTAATTAATATAGAAGTCCCTTAATATAGACTGCCAAAACTCGTTTTTTTAATTTCATAGATGATCGGGGTTTTATTGTTTGTTTTTTGTTTTTTGCTGTATGATTAGTTTACTGTGGTAGATACCGTACGCTCTGGCTGTAGACAGTCGATTTATGATAATGCAAGTCGATCATACTGAAAGTAAATCTAGCTCTAATAAACATCATAAGTAAAAAAATTAGCTTCATGGCTTATCTATTTTTAGCATGTATTGCTCCAATTCGATACAATTTTCTCCGCTTTTCATTACTTATATATTTCACTCATATGGTATTAGGAAGCTGCGAAACGCAACTACACCTGGCGAATTTGGTCCATGTTCATCTAATCAAAATAGACTCGTCTGACGTTATATAAATCTTATCACACGCCTGTCACATCATCTGACCCAGTAATACGTTAAAATTACAAGTACCACCCTACATACTGGTGGTCAATCTTTAAATCAGGTACACAGTTTAACAAACCAATAAATAGAAAACCCAACTCTTTAAGTTTAGGTGTACAGTCACAAGTGAAAATTATTTTTGGAGTCCCTGAATTTTAAAAATTCTTCGGGCTCTTTTAGAAACTATTGGAAAAATAATGAGATGAATAGAATAAAAAAAGAGGTGAAAACAGCTCAGTCTTTCATTTCTTTTTACTATTTAAAAAACTCGCATTCTCTCTTTTTTCATCTTACTTTCGCATCATGACTTTTTATTCAACCATGACTTAGAAATACAACTGCTTGACATGTTTAACTTCGCATTTTGAAGTAGATTAAAAGTTCAAACATCATAATTTAGAACTGTGATCAAATAACTACTTAATACTTCAGCCTCAAACCCTTTCCTAACTTCCAAGAATCTCAAACATGAAGGCACTCGATCCCGATGAATTTGAAATTTGAAACATCTTCATATAGAAGACGAATCATTCAGTAGGACCATTTCTAAAAGTCATCATCAACTTTACCAACAAGGCATATATTACAACACAAAAAATATCGCTCTGTCGGTAAGTCGTAAGTATAAGTATAAGGTAAATCAGTATAGGTTTTTGATTGGAAAAGAAATGCTTCCTTTGGGTTAATTTTTTTTTTCTGTTGATAAACGCAAAACTTTAGGTAAAAATGTTCTAGATTTTATTCAGTCATGATAAAATACCATTTTTGAAGATAAATTGGGATTATTTGGGGACAGATTTCCGTTATGTTGCACCGGAGGTGGAATTCCTTCAGAACTTTCGAACACATCTAGGCGAAGACTTTAGACCTCCGACTGAGTCCTGGCTTAGCTTTTCCATCGAATTGAACTTCCAATCGACAACTTTTAGTCAGAATACAAAAATTCTACCTCAAGACCTCTGCGATTGTACACGGTAAGTAGAATCCCAAATTTATTCTACTCGAAAAAATGTGCTTATCCATTTTTTAACCTTAATCAATGACATTCTAATCAAGCCACTCTAAAGCTATAATTTTTAATTACTTCAATCCTCATGATATTTCATATGCAAGTAATATTTCATACATAAAAGCAAGAAATCCAAAAACTGTTCTGCAGATACGTGACCTGAGTTGCTTTGCTTTTCCCGATTGTTCCTAAGGTCAAATTTTATATGTTTGTGGTTGAACTTGAGAGCTGTACACATGCACAATTGCTAAATAAGCTGTTGAAACACAACTATACAAATATGGGCAACACTATACACGAAAGCATTTGTGAATACACATTTATAATATAAACACCTAGCACGCAATAGCACTATCGCAGTTCAATGAATTATTTATTATTTTTAACAGCACGCGATGTTTATCTTGTTACCTCTTCAAGAATTCTTATTATGCAATTTTCAAAAGAAACTCAGTCTTGAAGGACAATATAAACTTTAATCAGTCCAAATAGTCGTTCTAGACTGGAAAACGTAAAAAGTTTCAAAATATATGACTATATATATATTTCTGAAAACTTAGAAAAGCATGTATCTAGTTTATAATTTCAAAAGTTTAAGATAAGATTTCATCAAAATTGAATGTTAAAAAGCAGACACAATAAAGTAATTAAATCTCTATATGCTATACTATGATGCCATTTTAAAAGCATAAATATTGCCTCAGAAATCACAATAAATTGAAATTTACTAAAAAATGATATTCATATACTTAAATCAGTTTTATAATTTATTGATTTATTATGTATTTATTTTATTGAAATGGTACACATTCTGTCATATTGGTAACATTTTGCAAATATATATAATAAAATAGTAGCTATATGATTTTAATGACTAGGCGATATTTATTGAAGTATTCAACATAGTAATCTAAGTTTATAAAGAACATGAATGAACTGTAAACCTAAATGAAGTACATAAAAGTAAATTAATTCGGGCACCAAAACGATATAAAAGTATTAGCATTTTTTGGCATGGAATTTATTGATAAAGGATTGTATGGATTTCGTAGAATATCAAAATTGCAGATTTGTATCAAATCTTGGTCAGATTCGGAGAATCGGGAGGGATCCAAATTAACTGCACTAAATTCGTTTTTACAATACGGCTACAAATTACAACAAAGCGCAATGGATGATAATTAAAAGAGTAAAACAGGATGAGATAGATTACTTGTATTTCTAGAAACAAAAGTCCAAAGTCCACTCTCAAATTGTTTCTTGCTCGACTTAAATATACATTTGAATGCCAGTGCCAGTGCTATTTCCTCCTAACTGATTAAAAACAGAATTTTTCTATATTTGAACACACTACTTTCAAATAAGAAGCTATTCATTTTGTAATCTTAAAAAGAGAGAAATAAATAAATGGAGCACGATTATTAAATACACTAGATTTTGTAACCCTTTGTGAGATTGAATTTAAAAAAAAATTCTTGTATCGTTTGCTAAAAGAGATGGGCTAATCACGTCTTTTATTTTATTCACTTTGAGTGCTTTTTTTTTTTTTTTTTTTTACTTTCTCATATGAGTAGTATAAAAAAAGTAGAGTAATTGTAAAAAAATTCAAACTCGACTCAAATGATGAATCTCATCATTTTAGATTTCCCTGAATTAAAAAAAACACATTTTTGGAAAATGTGGGCAAAGACAACTTAAAAACGCTTTGAGCTAGATAATTGAGATCTGGTATTTGGTTTATACTCCAAATTTGGAGAATTTCTATCAAATTTTTAGTTAAATCTCCTCAGAGGAAGCTCGCCTGTTCGAATATTAGTTAAAACTATAACTACAAAACGGAAAGATCTAAATAAATAAGATTCGATGTACAGATTTAACATCTATAGGGTAGAAATCTATCAAAATTACAACTAAATCCAACTGCGGATTGATTGTTTGTTAGTATATACTTTGAAAGGTATGTAAATGCGATAAATTAAAGACAGAATTTTAATGTATAAAATTTGGTGTGCCATTTTGTCACTGCAATTGTAGATTTGTATTAAATTTTGGTTTTAAATGGTTGAAAAGAAACGCATAAATAATGAATTCGATTATCGGTTATTATTAATAGCATGTCAGGGATTAATCGCTAAAACACTTGAGAAGGATGACACTATAGCTTCAATAAAGATGCTAAATTCACGTCAATATTTAATATTTCATAGTTATTGTAGGACCAATGCCGGAAAAGACGTTCTCTGGTATGACAAATTTTTTAGAGAGTGCCCAAGAAAGCTTAAAGAAAATCCCGCTAGCTAGTCTGATAAAACAATTATAAAAAATAAGCTACAAGCAGTCGGTTTAAAGCTTGAATTAAATGCAACTCCTTGGTTTTAATGCCTGATTGCAAAATTTTAATGGTGACGAGACGCTCAATTTATTCTATTCCGTATTTCAGGTTATTAAACAGGAATGTTTCACATTCCATTTTAATAATCTGACTATACACGGAAATCAATAAAATTAAAATATTAAAATACAATAACTTGTCAACCATTAAATTAGCTTTCAGATAATTTAAAAACGCTTAACTAAACCTTTTTATTCCCGTCCACACTCTGGAATTTGAATTTAAAAAGAAAACCGCTCATGAATTATTACTTAACACATAAATGAAATTCTGTGTTCAGGTACGGAAAAATGCATCAAAATCGTAAAATATTATTAAAATTTCTTAAAACTCCGATGTATTCAATGCGGTATGAATTTTAATAAAAATTAACGATTGTGATAATCTCATTCTTCCCACACTAATCTCATGCAAGCGAGAACTAACCGTAAATGCTTCCGCGTATCTCGAAATTTTTCCCATCAGGATTGTTAAATGTACGTTTTTGCGGAAAAGCTTTCGGAATGCTAATCCACGTAGACTTTTCGCACAGTAAGCATGCAGCTCCTTTCTCAGATGTCGACGCTAAATAAGGATTATCGACGACACGCTCATAGATTTTTCTCTTTACATAGTCAGCGGATGAATATTTACCCTCGTCTAGATGAAACAAAGACATTTTTTCCACTTGAACTTACTTCCAACTATTTGCCTGGTCTCGGATGAATGTTTCTCAGTAGTTATTGAAGTTCTTTCTTATTTTGTTTCGGAGTGGTTATTAGGTATTTTGCTTTCTAGGAAAGACATTTTGTGCATATTCAAATCTGGCTAAAAAAAATAAGAAGAAAATGATCTTTTGTTTCGCATAATAGATAGGCACGAGCAAGAGTCGTAAATCATTAGTAATAAGCTCC
Organism: Argiope trifasciata; assembly: GCA_026543055.1. NCBI lineage: Eukaryota > Metazoa > Arthropoda > Arachnida > Araneae > Araneidae > Argiope > Argiope trifasciata. The sequence goes on along the minus strand of JAPMOQ010023867.1, from coordinate 141,947 downwards.
TACACAAATAGAAAGGGGAATGTTTGTGGAATTAGGAATGGCGACAGTTTGATTGGGTCGAAGAACTCTATTGAATTTATTAAAGGACGAAAAAGTTCGTGTTTATATCATTAGTTTTAATATTTTTCAGAATCGCTTTTATAAATTCGTATGTTTTGGCAGGAATTACTTGACCTACAATTGTATAAAAATATTTTTCTAATAACTATATATATATATATATATATATATATATATATATATATATATATATCCTGATTAAAGTCGTTTAATCTTACAATTCCGGACCTTCATAAAAATACGATTTTGCAAGCCAATTTCAACTCTAATTGGATACGTATTAAATGTTTATGGTTAAATTATGAAAATAGTTTAATGTTTATAGTTATGAGATGAAAACATCTCATACATTGATTCTTTATGAATATTCTTAGAAATAATATACATACCTAATGTAACATTACAAAATCGACCACCGTCAAATTGTCAGCCTTGATTAAGATGGTTATATGGAATTATACTCTATTTATATATAATGGATAAGTTCAGACCAAATACTGAAAATGATTTCCAATTTTAAAAGAATATTTCAATTAAATATGAAATTCCGTGAATAAATTGTTTGGGGAAAAACATTCTATTAAACGGAATTTTCATAAAACTTTTACTTTCTTTTCAAATCAACATTCATTGTTATATATATATTTGAGATTTTTTTTTTAATGTTTATCATACGATGTTATAAAACTAATAATTTACCAACAGCAACCCAGTTTGCCTTAAATTAGTGAACAACAGAAATGTGTTTTAATATAAGATGCTTGTCTTAATGTTAAGGTACCATTGAAAAGAAGTATTAGCGGGCTGCAAAATCCCTATAAGGTAAGAAAATGCAAGCAAAATTCATCCTCAACACCCTCAGATTACAGAAGGATCGAACGGGTCCTAGGGTCCAATCACTGGTAGCTCAAGTGGTGTGAGTGGGCGGTCACACGAAACCCAATCCATCCCTCCACCCAAAAGAGAAACTTCTAAGGAATACCGCCCGAGATTACTCATCGAGCGTGGGCATGCTCGGATTTCGCGACAGAAGACACCCAATTTTCGGAGGATTCTGTTCCTCAGACTCTTTGCATATCTGAATAACAAGAAGCGGGTGAATGAATAAAAGTGATTGGAAACGGACACCTCCTCGGGCCGAGGGCGTGAGGGTAAGTCAACGGACGTAACGAAGGGAGGGTTTCTGTTGCGCCACCCTGTCTAGCGGAGAGAAAATTGAAAAGCAAATATTTACCAACCGGATTCTGATCCGCTCTTTCGGATGACTCAATGGTGATTGTCTCGTTATGTGGCATGCTGACTAAAAGGTTCTCTTTAGATATTGACATGAAATTGAAATTTAATTTGTCTTGTTGCAGAATCATTTTTCAAGAATTTTTTTAACGCTCACAATTACTGTTACATTTGAGATTTACCAATGCCATTTTAAGTCGTTTATAGTAAATTTTATAAGAAGGTTGTACCGAAGGTCATACTAAAGTAGGCCTAACTTGTTTTATTAATTCGCAGTATTAACTTTGCTTTCACGTTCTTACCTTTAATATTTCTCGACTTATACAGTACATTTGTCTCCTTAAGTTTCTTATGATCATACTGTATTCAAGTTTACGAGTACACATTGATGAAATTTTCGGTTTCTCGCTATTTGCACCTGACTAAGCTCTTCGGGAGAGGATTTTTTTTCTCTTTTTTTTTTAGCAAAATTGTAACATAATCCACCAAAAAAGCTTTAAGTAATTACAGCCTCATCTGTAAAGAAGAGAAGAGATTGAAAATGATTTCCATAATCTTTGTGAATTCAAAAAATAAAGTATTTAGAATAAGCAATGTAAACGAAAGTCTTCTTCGTTAGAAAACAGTAAGTGCATTTTTTTAACATATAAAATAAATTTTACACAGGATACATATATTACTGTTCATACAAGAAAAAACATGTATTACATCTTATAGGTAATTCCATATTCGTTCAATTTTAAAACAGCCGAATTCAAAGAATATAGTACAAATTATCTAATCTTATCCTAACCAGTAAATAAGCAGGTCTACAAAAAAAGAGAAGTTTTGGCAATTTGAAGCCAGTACTAAAATGAAAGGAAATATTCTATACTAGTTGCCTTTGGTGAATAGCCCGAGGATTTGGGATATATTTAATTTTAGTTATATCGTTACCTTATCTCTTCATGGCCATGAATCCATCAAATTGTCAGACATTAAAACTGTAATATTTTATATATATTCTGTTCATTGTGTAGATCAAACTTATTAATGGAGACCAGTGCCTTAACGTCATAGCTCTATTAAAAATATCATTCCCCTTTTCATCCATTTTCTAAATTCTGTTGATTTGCAATTTCAACTTTTCTATTTCATAAATTGCTCTGGCATTTAGAAAATTGAACTATAGAGATATTAAAGCTTTCAGTTTCAATATCTGAATAGTATTCATTATCAACTATCTGCTTTCACAATGGAAAAAATCCTATCACATATATTAAATATTGGAAGAAGCAATTAATGTTCTGAATTTCAAACAAACTATGCAAATCTATAATTGGAATTCACCTAAAAACAGAAAGAAAGATGCATTTTTAAAAAGAGGCACACTTTAGGAAAAATTAGTAAGACTGTTAAACCGGTATCATAGCAAAGATTTTTTTTAATTTTTGGAACGGAGTAAAATTTTTTAATGGCAATTAGAGTTTTGCAAATTATCGAGGAACACCCTCAAAATTCAACTTAATTAATTAAAATTTTATAATGCGCATTCCCATCATCAAAGTATATATGTACCAGCTAATCAATTGGCTATACATATCGAGTGCCAGCAGATAGAAACAAGCATTCATTTTTATTAGTAACAGATATTAATAATGGCCAGAAACATTCATGGATAGAGCTTTGATTTACCTTATATCAATAGATATATTATCTAATTTCTGATATTGAAAACAAAAGTCATTACTAAGTATCGAGCTATAGAGTTAGGAACCTGTATAACCTACTTACAAAACTCTCGCTATGCCCACAGAATGGATCCCAGACTTTGAAATTTATTCCTATCGAAATACTAAGATTGCTTTTTTTTATTTAATTATTTTGGTTTAGACAAATAAAAAATGATTGACTGAATGCCCCACAGCAAACAGTATTAAAAAACAAGAATGTACTTTAAATACCAAATTTATAGTGTTATCATATATGTGGATAAAACTAAATGTATTTAAGCAAATACAGTTTCATAAGTGATGGAGTTTAAAAGAATGGAATTCGTATGTAAACGAGAACAGAGGTATTGTCTACATAAATAAGTTCATATTAAATTTGTGGTTAGGCATTAAAATAAATATATAATCTCGAAAGATTTTCTTGAGACTGATTATCTTTTTATTAAAGAATTAGAAAATGTATTCTCTGCAGTGGCGTACCGAGGATAAATGCTCTGGGTATGGCATTACTTTTTTTTACCCTCAGATTATTTTTCAATTTAAGAATGAATTAATAAACTACTATTTTATTCCCTTTAAGCATCTCGCAGAACTAACGCCGTGGCATCTATACCCTTCTTGCCATTCGGTCATTATGCCACTGATTCTCTGGCCATAAATTCGCAAGGGACATAACCTACAAAATTAGTATTTGTTATCAAAGAAATCTCAGTCCCGAAATAATTTCAAACACAAGGGTTAAACGACAGCTAGTAAAAATAAATAAACAGATCAAAATGACATGGAATGGGACAGAATCAATAATTAGATATTATGTATAATGCTATACCTTGCATCAATTCCTTTCCTAATATTTATAGTACCTATGCTTCATTGAAATTTAATTATTTTATGCAGATTTTAATTATTAACTGGCCAATCATCATTTGGATAAAAATGTCATTCTGAGTTCTAGGAAGTAATTTCAAAAAAATATCAATCACTGCAACTTAAAATGTAGCAAACATCTAGAAGTTTTGAAGGTTCATTTACTCTAATTTTTGTCTTACATTTATTAATCTGAATAAAAAACGAATCATTAATGGTCCCATAAACTTTTTGTACCATAACAAAATATTATTTTTCATATTTCAGTTTTTTTAAGTAAAATTCTTTAACATGAATCTGCTCTCAAACAATGATATTTTAAGAAACTTGTCTCTTACTTTTAAATATTAACAAGTATTAATATTGATATAGTAATGAAAAGATATAAAAATTCATTTAGTCATGGAAAATTAAATTTGTTAAAAGTTATAGGAAATAATTAGTAAATTTGAAATGAATGAAATAGAAAATGAATAAATCCTTATAAAGATGATGAAAAATATGATTAAACCGACATTTTGATATTTATTTTGATATGTATAAATATTTTATATTCAATTTCTTATAAAAATATTTGAATCCTTCATAGAAAGAAACTTTCTCAAACGAGTACTATTTTAAATTTCAGTAAATCTGCTTAGTAAATTCCTCTATAGTGTGGCATTTTAGCTTGGTTCCCATTCATTCACATACATTTGAATGCTTGATGGATTACTTAGTAACGCAAGGTCGTGTATATTAGATAATTCATTATTTGAAACAAAGAAAGAAATTTTTAACGGAATAAATGGCATTCAAATTTAATTTAATTAGTGTTCTAATTAGAATCCCAAACTGAATCGTCACACAATCGAAAATAACATGATTTTACTTTTCAAACAGGATATTAAAAAGATATAATTTTAATTAATACATTTTCTGAACAAGAGAGAAAATGCAGAACAAACATTTCCAATATAAAATCATGATTTTAATTTAATTTAAATCTAAATCAAATGAGAATTAAATTTTACCAGGAACAATTCGGTTTTAACAGCAACTAAAAGAAAAAAATTTCACCAAATTATAAAAATATACTCAACCCTCATATATATATATATATATATATATATAATTTAAAAAATGAAAATTTATCAATAAAATTCTGAAAAAGAGATGTTGCAATAAAAGTTTTGAATTTATCATTATGCTTTGTTTCTTCATTGAAAAACCCGTAATTTTTAAAATTTCAAAATAGTCTGAGTTTTATTAATACTTCCTAAAATTATAAGCTTATTAATATAATAATGAAATCTCATTAAAAAATAAACTTCTACCATTAAATTGCAAAATTAAAATAAGAGTCTATCTTATTTTAAACCAAGATTTATGCCATTTTGAGAAAGTTTCTTGAACGACGCACTAAAACTTCTTTCCTATATTTTGCAACAAAAAAAATATTGCAATAAATATCTTCCTTTTTAATTTTTTTTGAATTGTTGAAAGAGATGGCTTTAACAAAAAAGTTTTGAAAAAAGCGATGGAAAGAAATCAATATGTTACTTTGTAACAGAAATAACATAAATAAAATTAATACCTTTAAAATTAAAACCTTACCTTTTTTTTCCTTTATTAAATTTACGTATATAATTTTGTTATTTCCCCTTCCCCTCTTTTGCAGAACTTTGAAACAAGACAGACAATTTGAAAAAAGAAAGACAAACAGTTGGAACTACCATGAAATGCATCAAGATGTATTTATTGCTTTTCTAAATTAACAACGAAAACATTAGATATATCGTATATGAAGATACTGTTGAAGTGAATGGAATGCAGCATCTACACACCACCCTTGATGTGAACCCAGTTATGTTCGCCTTGAGAATTATTCAGCCACTTCAGTAGACACCTGTTACATATTTATGTTGTAGCATAAACGACCACGTGCGTGGTTACGCTGTTCTGTTCTTGGTATTAAAACTGGTAGCAGCAATTATATTTATCCTAGTAAAACAACATTGGACTTCTGTTTTTGTGGTTTGAACAATCGTTAGGAAAAATATTATATAATTTTTTTCAGGAAAAATGTGATGAAACATATTATTTACATTATCAGTTTTATACATGTTAAAAACAGTTTTTTTTTTTTAAAAAATTTCTGTCTTAATCTGTAGAATTGGCTGCAAATATTTTGTGATAAAATATATTATTTGATTTTCAATAAAAAAATTAGTTTGACGTCATTGCTTAACAATAATTCATTAAATGATCAGAAATTTAAAATAAATGCTCTGTTCAGTTTTAATTTATAATTCATTTTCTTCAAAATTTTCGGAAAAAAATGCATTTAAAATAAATGTTTTCTTTTTTCTTTCAGCGAATTTTTTCATTTACTTTATTTTCAAATCACGGAAATTTTAGCTACTTAAAATTTTTGATATTTTTAATTAGATATTTTTAAAATGAATATTAAATTCTAATTTTTCTCTGAATTTTATACTTTTATCTCAAAGCTATAAATTCGCAATTTTTAGAACTCTTATTAAAATTTTTATTATTAATTTTCTTTATTTTAATGAGCAATTTGCTCTAATATTTTATTACGGTAATTTGAGACTAATTTTTAGCTTGCAATATCATTCTAATTTCAACAAAAATTTTGAAACTTTTATAACAATACAAGATAATTAAATGGAATTTTGTCAACAAAATTAAGAAATGTATTTCATTGTAATTAAGAATATAGATAATTATTTATTAGAAATCATTTCATTTTTACCTTGCAGCAACTCTGCTAATTGAGTGTTCTCCAGAATTTAATAACAAACTTTGATATTCCAAGCCTTAATCAGTCAATAAATAGTAAATTTCAATGCAAAGAATCATAAGGCAAATCTAAAAGTTGAACTGCATTAACTATTTGAGTGCTAAAAGAATGAGGTAAGGTATCTCAACTCTAAAATGATATGAGTTCAATCTGTTATTTAATGTTAAGACATAAGTCTAATTAAAACGTATTAGTACCAATGTGTTAATAAAGTTTATTTATTTTATTCTTTGTGATTCATGTTCTTCACAGAACAGATTTAAAAGAAAACTTATTATTGTAAATATATTGAATTTTTAATCTTAATTGTTTAATATCTACTTTTTATAACTCTTCCATATTTTACATGGGTATTCAAATAATAAAAAAGAAAATGCTTTTTTAATTTATATACATCACGTTATCTGTTTTTAAAAATTAATTTATTAATTTTATATTACGTGACTTTCAAATTATTTATTAAAAATTTGACTGAATTCTGAAACTTGTATATCTTTCTTTTAAAATGGCTGCATCATTCCTAATTTTTACATTCTATATGATTTAAAGTAGAAATATATGACGTGATATATTAATCATCACTGAAAAAATATTAAGAGCCATGAATCTCTTCTATTTTATCCAATTATATTCTTTTATATTTAGAGCCCAGTTCACCTAATTAAGAAGAAATAAAACAAGAATTTACATACTTGTTTTACCTTTTTAAATCTAATCAGAGTAATACTGCCAATACTAAATGCTGAAATATATATAAAAAATTATAATTTAATAAATCAATAATTATAAAATAATAAAAATTTGAATACAAATCTTTTATTTATTTTAATAACCTAAAAAAAAGTTCTATTTTTCCTAAACTTACATAAATTTATACTCTTTTATTCATTTTCTACTTTAAAGTATTCCTATTTTTAAGGTTTTGTTAATATTTCTTTTTCTTACAAAAGTTATACATAACAATAAATCAAGTAGTGGAAATTTAAAAGAAAATTTATGAATATTTAATACGTTTATTAGTTCACAGAAAAAATAAAGCAATCGAAAATTATTACTTACTTATACTTTGAATAGTCTCTGAAGTCTAGCAAATTCAGGTAATCCAAATGTAAATCAGGTGCTTGCAAATTTCATGGCATTGCAGTTGAATTCATAGCACTAAACTCAAAATTACAATGCTCTAAAAAAATTTCAAAACTAACTTGAATTTATTTGTTTTTAGAGACAGAAAAATTATCTATAATCTCATTACAAGTCCATTCACTTAAAAATTTAATTTCTTTTCCTTTGATTTACTTTCCTATTTTTATTAAAATAAAAATTATTCCAGCAAAAGAAGTAAGAACAAACTACGTTTGGAAATGAATAATTCAGTAATATGCTGCGATAAAAATGCAAACGATATTTTAAAAATATTAACAATATTTATCAGAATATGTTTATTTATTGCCATATTATGTCATAATATTCTTTTTCATTTAGCATGTATAAAAACCGTTTGTTCTGATAAGAATAAATTGTAAAAATAAACAGTAAATTTTTGAAAAAAAAATCGAAAGCAATAAATTTACGCTTCAATTGGAAAAGAATTTTCACTCAAATTCCTGTCCAGCAGACTATAAAAGTGCTCTTTTAGAGATTGTACAAACGGACGATGTGGCATTGCGTAATCTTGAACGACAACAACAACAACGGCAGGAGAGGGAAGGGAAGGAGGAACATGTGGTTGCGAAAGATTCTTCAAAGAATCACTAAGGCAGGTGCAATCGTTCTCCGTTTCAGGAGAGCAAAACGACGAAATCTCCCGACATTGCTAAGTCACTTCGCGAAGCTACAAATATGTGGCCTGTCCACATAGTTGAAGCAACAAGTCGACCTTCACATAGGCTTCGAGGCTCCACCTCTTTCCTAAAGGGAAAAAAAGAAATAAATAAATAACAATAAATAAAATAATAAAAAGTTTTCTTACACTGCAGCTTCTACAAAGGAAGAGCTGCAACTAGCGCGCAAGCTCGAAAAACTGAAACTCGAAGTCGGATTTCCCGCATATTATTGTTTTAATATTCGATTCTTTTACTACGCTAGCTTCAGGAAAGAACGTGGAATTTTAAAATAGAAAAAGAAAGGAATGGAGCAAGAAAGCTCATAATTTAAAAGGATTACACACCAAATGAAGAATTTTATATAACTTTTCTATTTTTACATAAATATTTGGCGTTGCTTTCTTTCAACAGCATGGACAAAAGTGATAAACTACAAAGATGGAGTTATTGATTTACGACGGAAGTAATATAAGGGAGAAATGATAATAATTGAATAAATCTGGAGGTTGATTCTAAAATCTCGGAATATTTTGATTATTTAATATTTGGGTAAGAAATTCAATTTTTTAAACATTCTAAACTGATTTAAATGTTAATTATAAAATTATAACAAACTTTTAAATTCTAAAATGTTAATTAAATAAGGTATACCTATTCTTTGTTCTATATCAGCAAACTTTTAAAAATTATTTTCAAATAAAGATTTTTTTGTTGGGGGGGGGGGCTGATAAAACGTTAAAGGCTTGAATACTCGTTAGAACAAGTGGTATAAACGAATATCAAATATTCAATAAATTTTTTTATCCCTTTTCTTCTTAGTATTTCTCTTAATTTCAAAAATGTAAGACTAGTTTAATCAAGATGCATCGTGATTAATATCAAAAATTTCACTTTTAATTTTTTAATGAATTTTGAATAATTGAATTACTTCTTCGTCATTTTGTTATTTTTTGCAGTTGAAGAAAGTCTAGTTCATTTGTAATTAACATTTCATTTTGAAACAACAACAACAAAAATGGAGATGGACTTCGCAATTTCTCAATGGCATCCTACTTTCCAAATTCCCACGCTATATGAATGGCAGAGCGTTTGATTTCCAATGCCACAAACAGCGTGTACTACTTCCAAACAAATAGCAGTTCTTTAATGGAATAGGAGTACAAACTTGGAATTTTAGATTTCTGTCGAAAAGGCTCCATAAAAACTCTTCCTGAACTCAAAGCTGAGAAAGGAAGTTATTTTTAGTAAAATTTTTTATTTATGTAATAATTTTTTTCAAAAAAAATCAGTTGAGTTAAAAAAAATCAATCAAAAATTAATTACTTCAATATATCCGTTCCACGTTCTTATTGATACTAAATTTGCAACATTTGTTCTTTTTTATCGATTACAGTAATTTATACAGCATGAAATTTATTTTCTAAATTGGCAGGCTGTCGGAATTTTATCCAAATTTGGAAATATATAAAAGTGTCAGATCATAGAAGTTTTTTTTTTTTTTTTTTTAAATATCATAATAAGCTGAAAATCGTTTTTTCTGTTAATCGAAGATGAAATACGTATGATAAGTACGACGGCGATACTAGTATAATATATTTATTCCGAGGGCTGTGGTAGCCTGGTTGGTAGAGCGTCAGTCTCGTAACCGAAAGATAGAGAGTTCTGTCCTCGTCTCGGCCAAAAACCACCGTGTTGGCTAGTGGCAGTTAAATATGTCGTGACTGCAAAGTCCTCCAAGTTCCCATAACAAATTTTACTTCTGGAGGTAGTGAATCAGGGATGAGTCGGTCTTTGATTTGGATCTAAATTCTGATTAGCGGATGGATGGATGAGTGTATGAATGAGTTCGACCACCCCCTAAAAAGAGGTGTGTCTTGTGTGTTCGAGTAAAAGTCGTCCTTTCACCTGATCGGTGCTCGTCAACAAAGAAAGGCGTACACTTCTGCCTTCATTCGAAAGAGCTACTTCTCATTCGGCTTGGTAAGAACAAGTGGCATTAGACAGAACAGAACAGATATTTATTCCACAGTAATTCAAGGACGTTACAAGAATAAACTTAGAATAACAATAAATTAATAGTGATGCCATTCAAGCTAAAAGACACTATATTGAATTATTTGCTGGCTTTCTTGCTGCAACAACATAATTTATAATAATTTTGATAATAGATGGTTAAAAGTGGGGAAGATGTAAAAATACTACTCTACTTATTAATTGCTAATTTAAACAGATAAATACTACTGTTGCATTGTCATTGCTCATTGAGTCTTATTTATTTAATGTTTGTAGGTGTTTCTTATTATATGTGGGATCCACTTTACCCATACTTAGTCCTGATATTTCAACTTTGAGGAATCTGAATATTTTAGGCATCCCTAAATTCGGAAAAAAGTCACATTTTTTACTTAATGTCTGTCTGTGGACACGATGATTCAAAAATAGCACGTGATCTAGACACTGAAATTGTCTCAAGATCTGTTGCCTCAACATTTGCCTCAGTATCTATCAACTGATCCAAGTATGGAGCTGATGATCATTGAAAAATGATCCTAAATGCAAACAACTATCTATGCACTATTTCAGTCACACTCGTGACAGGTTGTTTGGTTAATTTGCGTTTTTTGGCACTAGGGCCATTCTTGGCCATACTGCGCCATTCTTATGGTAAAAGGTAAAACATTGTTAATGTTTGAAGCTTGTTATAAAATTATGTTTTCATGTAAAAATTAATATAAAAAGTCTAAAACAGACGAAGACAAAAGCAAACGAGAAGGAAATTGTTTCAGTTAAATATATGGTAAAAGGTGTATATCGATAAAAAATTTAAAGATGTTTGGAAGATCATTCTTTCCAGCAATTTCATTCTTTGCCAGCAATTTCATTCTTTCAGATCATTCTTTCCCAGCAATTTCATTC
>JAPMOQ010023867.1:81569-130520 GCA_026543055.1 Argiope trifasciata | reverse complement strand
ATTCGAGTATGTACAATACGTCGGCGAGATAATTTAACATCAGCTCCACGCATTGGTAAAACTGGTCATGTGTCAATAACAGGTTTAATAAAATGCAGTTTATTCTGTATCTGCATATCTCATGTCTCTTGCCAGAGATCATGACAGGATATCCTCTATTAAGGAGTCCAACACGTCAGTTATCCCTCGCTTCCGATGTAAGTCCTGGGGAAGTGGAGACACAAAGACTTTCTTTTTAATAACACTCCATAGGAAAAAGTCAGAGTGCTCATCGGTCAAGAGAGCAACAGTTTATCTTTAGACTGAGCACAATCTTTTGCCAACGACCAATTCAACGATAGGGCAAAAGATCGTTCATGCACTAATGTATGTAGTTATATCATTGATTTTTGGGCTCTTCATAAAAAAGAATCGCGTCACCAATTTTTTAAAATCACTTCGGTTTGGGTGGGTACTCGTCCTGTGTTAATTTTCCTACATAAGCAACTTGTTTTCTGAAGCTGCTTTATCCAATGTACGATGCCATGACGAAGCGTTGGTTTCTTTAACAAATGTCAGGTTATGATGATGATAAACGAAGATGTTTTGATATATTACCAAACATGAAATGCGTTTTCCTTCTCCTGGAAGACGCCATTTTGATAATGACAGTGTCGAGCACTCTCTAATGGCCTTTAGCAGATTCTTAATAACTAGATTTTTGCACTGTTATGAGATAAATTATGTTGTAGTTTCAAGTTAAATGTTTGGCAAAATAAATCACTTATGGAATTCATTGTAAGTTATTATTCTTGTTCCATTTAATGTGAATCCACTTGTACAATGAACACATTTCAAAACATATACTGTTCAAGAAAGTTAAGTACAGAATACTTTTTCTGATTACCTAACAAATATTTCATCTATATATCCCAAAGGTTTTTACTGGATGTAAAATTCAAAAATAACTTACTTTTCATAGCTTCCAACATAAAACTCTATTCTATCAGTTTGAATAAAAAGTGCACCTCAATGGCAGATTTCTAAAGAAAGTCATGATTTTTTAATGTTCTACTTCTGATGGTCACAACTCATCAATATTGTAAAATCTTGAATTGGATGATCAAAATTCTATTAATCTGAAATTCCGTCCATATAATTCTTTCACAAATTATGAAGAGATAAATGAACTATTCAATTCAATTTTCAACTTCAAACACCATCCCTCGGACTTTCAAAAATATTTAGGTTTCGAAAACTTTTTATAAATAAAAGAAAATTCCTCTTATAAATAAAAAGTTCTTATAAAACTACGTATTTGAATTTTATGATCAAAATTCTATTAATCTAAAATTCCGTCCATTCAAGAATGAATTCTTTCACAAATTACGATGAGATAAATGAACTATTCAATTTAATTTTCAACTTCAAACATCATCCCTCGTACTTTAAAAAGTATTTAGGTTTCGAAAACTTTTTATTAAAAAAAAAATTCCTCTTATAAATAAAAAGTTCTTATAAAACTTCATATAAATAATCGGATGTTTAATGGATAGCCAATCACTAGCTGAACGACAGAAAGGATTTAAAAGGATGTAAAATCATTTTAAATTCGGTCTGGATATCTGCAAAAGAAGTGCAGTCAGTATAATAGCATATCTATATAAATAAAAATGAATGTTAGTCTGTATGTCTCTTATGCGCTGCCGTACCGCTCATCCGATTGTGATAAGACTTTGAATACTTATTACTTGCACTTACGGGATGTTTATAGGCATAGAATTATCTAATACATAAAAAATATTTTCGAATTTATTTGACGCATCTTTTAACGAAAGATTATTGTCAAAATAACTCGCCAAGGAGACACAACAGATTCAGTACAGATGCTAAATTCAAGCTAGACGTTAATATTTCAGAGCTCTTGTACGTAAACGCAATGCAAGTCTTTCTCTGAAGTAATAGTTTTATTACAGAGTGTGCGAAAAAATTTTAAGAGTACCAATCCTATAGGTTTGAAATTTTATCTAAACACTTAATAAAATTTTAGCGGTTTTTGCAATAACTTCCAAAAATATAATAGTACAAATAATTTTGCACCATCTTAGTTTTCAAAAAATTATCTTTTCAACTATATTAAAGATTTTATGGTAGAAATATATTTTCTATCATCAATCAGTTTTAAATGAAAATATTTTAATCACATTTTTTAACATTAAAATTTAGAATTCTGAAGGAATATTAAAAGAATCACGAGATACGATAAATAGTTTCTTTCATTACCATTCTGAAAGAACAGCAAACATTGCAATTGTAAAAGAATACACAAATCTAATATATAAAAATGAAAATTTGTTTGTAGAAAAGAATAATAATAAAATAAATGCTATTTATGATTTTCCTTCATATGTCCTTCAATTTCAATGAATATTCATTGCCGACAAGAAAATAAGTATCATTCTTAACTAAACAAGATAACTATTTTAAATTCCAAAAGATATCTCCCAAGATTATTTCTTTTGAGGCAATAATTTAATTCAATTTTAATAATAATTTAATTTTAATAATTCAAGAAATTTATAAGACACTAGCCGGGTACCAGCTAATGTCTTATAAATCTCTTTTTGTATTGTATAAACAGTTCTGTACATTTTTTAAACAAACTCAAAAAAGGGCGTTAATTAGAGATGTAAATTTTCTTGAATTATTTTGTTTAAAGAAATGTTAAATTTAACGCAAAGTTTGATAAAAAATTGAGGTAGAATTTAGTAGGGGATGAAACTAGTTTTCAGCAAATAGTTTCAAGTAAATCAAACTTTTCCTGTTGTACTCACTCTTTTTAAACTAAATGAAGACTCGAGAGCGTCACAAGCATACTAGAAGATATAATTAACCCAAGACATGCGCAACTATTGCGAAAACATGCCAGTTCTTCACAAAAATTCGTGGCTGATCACTGATAATTGTGAATCTCAAAATACCTCGAAAGTAAAGATTCAGATCCTGTTGATACTGCTACGTTTAGTGGTGCTGGATGTTCGGCTGTACGGAAAAAGAAGAGAAAAGATTCCATTCATTCTGCTTGAAAAGTCTTACGAACTTTCAGAACAGAAGCTTATGTTACATTTTAATCAATGAGCAAAAATGAGTAAGAAGAATATACAGCAGAAATCTTTTCAGCCGAGTAGTAAATGATCAACATTTCTTGAAAATGATCTTAAAAAAGGAAAAAAAAAAAAAAAAAATTGACCACGTAAAACCCATGATCCTAATGAAGATCGGAAGTTGTCAACAAGTTTCTAAGACAAAAAGCAGGAAAGAATTTATTGGGAGTACAAATTAATTCGGTCCGTTTTCAATAGATGGCTCTGGCTGATTTATTTACTGAATAATGATAGATGTTTGTGGCTTTGTTAGAAAGGTTTGACCTTTGTCTACCATATTCAGTCAACGAAGCTTCGAGTTTTATACAACAACATTGGTTTTCTGAGCATTCATATGTCAAGTTTTGTGCTAAATAAACAAAATTTGCGGGAAGTTTTGATTTTCTTTTTTAATTGGAAGAAAAGTGCCGCTGAAGCGCATCGATCGCTTGTGGAAGTTTATGGTGAATCTGCGCCATCTGATAAATCATGTAGAGAGTGGTTTCGACGCTTCAAAAGTGATGATTTTAGTGTCGAAGACAAGGAGCGCCCGGGCCAGCCGAAAAAGTTCGAAGACGCCGAATTGGAGGAATTGCTCGATCAAGATCCGTGCCAAACGCAACAAGAGCTTGCAGGATCGTTGGGAGTCACTCAGCAAGCAATTTCCGTGCGCTTAAAAAACATGTGGCAATTGGCATTAAAAAACATGTGACAAACGACAATTGCCCCATGTGGCAATTGTCGTTAAAAATTACTTGGAAACGTTGAAATGGGAGGTCCTACCCCACCCGCCGTATTCGCCAGACATTGCCCCTTCTGATTATTGGTTGTTCCGACGGATGCATCACGATTTGGCTGGTCACCGCTTCACTTCTTTCGAAGAAATTCAAGAATGGCTCGATTCATGGTTTGCGTCCAGAGAGGACTCATTTTTCAGAGATGGAATCCGAAAATTGCCAGAAAGGTGGACAAAAGTTTTGGCTACCGATGGACAATACTTTCAATAACATGTTTTTTCATTTTGATAGTAAATAAAATGTTTTTTTAACGAAAAAAAAACGGACCCAATTAATTTGTACTCCCAATACAAAAAAAAAAAAAAAAAAACACCTTTTCATATTTAAAAGAAAAAAAGTAGTTTTTGTTGCATAATAAAGATTCCAACCAAACTCACTTTTTGGTTTTAATTGTTTGGCATATAAAATAAAATAAAGTTTGTGTTAAGGATCAACAGTTCTCGCGTTACGAAAAGTTGCAAGGCCGAATTATCGGAAGGCATAGGAAAAAAATAGTGTAAGGATACATCTTTGCATGAACTCCCAAATTATGTTGAATCTCCATATTCCAAATTTTGAAGGGAAAAAAGCTGGAACTGCGTTTCTCTGTCTGTCCGTCATTTTTATAGGAGCATTATTCATGAAGTACACAAAACGTTAAATGAATAAAATTTGATACGTAATCTGGAAACCAAATCTTTAGATCATATCAAATTTTGAAAATATCTGGAAACGAGAAATCTTTCTGTTTTCAGATTCATTCTGAACAAAACAAAAAAAAACAATCATATATTGCAATGTTTCCCAAACTTTTGACACACGTGTAACCCTTCTATAATTTTTTAACGCTCTGTACAACTTAAAAAAGGATGTATTTTAATAACAATCAAATATATATATATATATTTTTATTTTTTGTAACATACACAAAATAAGAAAAGGGAAATAAAATTATTCATAATAAAATATCAATAAAAGTAAATGACATTTATTTGGATCAATGAGAAGGATGAAATGGTTTGTGCTGAGATGACAGACCGTCATAATTTGGTACCCTGTTTTTTAATTTTAATCTCAGATGCGGTTCCACGTCCAATAGTTTTTTTCGACTTAATCTCTATAAATGCTGAAAAAGCAATTTTTTCGTGGGTTAACTTTTGTTTTAATTACACCTCTATCAAACTCGTATTGTACCTCAGAGAGGTATGCGTACGACACTTTTGGAAACACTGATATTTATGATTTCAATCTTACTAAGAATCAGATTAATTTTAATAATAACTCAGATTCTACTTTTAAAAAACTTTTTTTTCTCGAATATTTAAAATGCCGCTGAATTTTGAATAATCACAGAGATTTTCGTGAATAGAATATTGATTTTGTTTTAAAAAAGGATGATTGAATAACAAAATACAAACATAAATTTTAAAATTTGGTAATTTTCTTTAAAAGGAAATTTAAAGTTATAAATAAATCTGAAAATTATTTGTCTGTCTGAAAAATACTCTATCTGTCTTGGATTTCTATCTTTCTTTCCTAAAATCGTAACAATTTCATACTTCGAAATAAAATAATTAGGCTATTTTATTTATATTAAAATCTGAAAAAAAAAAAAACTTAGAATCTTTTTCTATTTTGAAATTTCTTGTGACATTTTATTTAATCCCTTTCTACATACAGTAATCGCGAGTCATTTAGTATGCATACCTTCAGCGAACTTTTTCAATAGATTTTCTCTCGTTTCGAGATACTGAATTAATCTAATACTATAATACGAGGAATGGTTGCCAAGTCGAAAATCGCCCAAGAATTAATAAACTCCGGTAAACTTGGGGGTCTGGGGTTTTTGGCCACGAGGAATCGATTGGCGCCGGTTTTGAAGCGCTACGGTCGAGCAGTTCGGAGTTACAGATAGGATATTTTCAAACTTTATTAGTTCGCCATAATAGCTACTTAAATTTTCAAGCGGTAACGTGCTGCCATCTATAGCCAATATGGCGAACTAATAAAGTTTTATGTTTATGCTGCTATAGGTTTATAATATGTTTCTTATGTATGTATATATGTTTGGTTTTTCTAAATAAATTTGTCAAAAATATTGAACTTCAACACACTTCAATCTTTACCTTTACTTTACCTCTGTATAGAATAGTTCCCTTTCCAAACTCTAACCTTGTTTAGAATAGTTTACAATGGTGCACTTTAACCGGTTATCTTTTCATCAATGGTTTCACAAATTTTCTTATGGCATGTATTGTTTTGATAAATCACAATTGAAAATTTAAATCTTCGAGTTAGCTTCGATACCTGTTTTCTCCGAGCGGAGCTCGGTCACCCGCTGGTATCATAAAATTAAAATAAGCGTCAGTTTAAAAATTCAGCCATTGTTCTATTTTGCAATAAACAAAAGTACTTATGCCATTTTTAATGACTTAATTTACATGCTACAAAAGAGAGTAATAAAATAAGGTTTTATTGATGATGCACAGGAAGTAAAATTCCCTTTTCTGGCAAAAAGTATTTTTAATATATCATTTTTCTTAAAAAATTTATAAGAAGAAGCGTTGTTTCATTTTCAGGTCTTGAAACCTAAAACATACATTACTAAATTATTTTAGAAAATATTTTTTATATAAATCACAGAATATTATTATTTGATTTTAATTTTAAAAAACATAAAAAAAATAAGAAAATCTTTAAAATTGCAATTTTAGAGTATATTTTTAGAATTAAAAACATCTCAAATATATTTTCATTAAATAATAATAAATTATCGGAAATGTAAAACTTGAATTGATATATGATTTCTAAATTTTTTCGTGTAAAAATGGTGTTGAAGAGGCTTTTAAATTAGCATACATCCTCAAAACGTATTCAGTGTCTCGTTGGGTTTTTAAAAAACTATGAAGGTTGCTCCAAGATTCAAAATTATAAAAGTGCGGTCAAATATCGCTTAACAAGAACTTCTCAATAGTGATTCGCATATTGAGCCAAACAAAAGGTTTAAAAAGAAAATACCTTAACAAGCAATGTTTCACAGAACGAATGAAGAAGAGATACCTTAATTACAAGCAAAACCTTGCCTGTATCTTAACTTTTTTTTTATTAATGGTGTATTTTTTTCTAATTACCAGCTTAATTATTTTATTTATATAGTTAATGAAATTATCAAAAAATTGGAGACATTACAGTAAAGGACAGGGTTTCATATTGTGGTATGAGGGAGTTAATTTCGATAGCATGCAAACACAAATTAGTTTAGTTTAGTTATATTAACGTCCCGTTTTAAAGCAACACGAGGGCTATTTTGGGACGGACCTCGTCATTTTGAACCATGGTCAGATGACGAGGATGACACCTGAAGTGGCACCCCCCTCTCCACACCACGCCACACCAGGGGGAGGACATTTGGTCTGACAGATTTAACGCGCAACGGTAGAATCAAGTCTCGAACCTGAAACCCTCCGGTTCCGAAGCCGAGACCTTACCACCAGGCCACCGCGGCCCATGCGAACACAAATGTAAACATAACCAGGAGTTGCATTCTTTATCAAGACAAAAACTGAGCAGGAGATTTCAAGAGAGATGAGATAATTAAGTCAATAAAGCATTAAGCTTCCAGCGAAACAAGCATGAATTACCTCTCCAAGAATTCTTTAATAAAGATGAATTTGTGTTTTACATGTGTTTTTTCCCAACTTATTAAAACTAAATTTGATACAGAGCTATAATAGCAGTCAAAAAATTCCCAAACCAAATTTGATATTTTAAATCTTTGCTTTTTTGAGTTATTGCGGTTGTATGCTTCTGAAAGTACAGACCAATAAAAGCTCCGTTTCTTGATAAATTTGTTTTAAAATTTCATAAATGTTTATAATACAGATGTTAAATGTTCAGAATTGTATTCCATTTAGTTCTCATCGTCATATCGTGTGCACCAAAGACAAAGAAAAACTTTTTATCGTATACAATATGTAATTACACGATATGTGTAGTTACATATCTAATTAATTTATATTCGAACAGCGGAAAGACAGATTTTTTCTGAATAGAATTTTCTTAAAATTTGCTAGTTATCTACGTATTTCAAGTAAAAAGCATAAACTAAAATTCACTTAATTAGTCCATAGAAATTTTGAGTTGTCCAAATTATTGATTTTATTATCCAAAAATGCTTTTTTCGAACTGGGGAAGATTTAAAATGTCGAAATTCGTCAAAACTTTTCTGGCATTACAATACTTTTTCTTTACTACTTAAAGCGAAAGTAAAAATCAGAGCAAAATTACTTTAATTTATAATTCAGTAAAATTTCTTCAAGAGAGATGTGATAATTAAATCAATATAGCATTAAACTTCCAGCCAAACCAGCAGGAATTATCTTCATTTGACATTCTTTTGTAAATACATTTATTTGACATTCTTTTGTAAATACATTTATTTGACATTCTTTTGTAAAATTACTTTCATTTGTGTAATAATAAAATTTCAATTGAAAATAAATATTGAAAAAATTAGGTTATTTCGACAAAATATTTGTAATATAGCCAAACATTCATTGATGTTTGAAAATGTTCTTAAATTTCAAAATGACGTTTCCAATTTTTCAAAATGGTAAATTTCAAAATTATTAAATGAAGAAAGCAACGATTGTATACCTTCATATTCCAAAAGGCGATTTTTTTTGCATGCTTTTAGTGGTATGTATGACTAGTAATGGAAAACTTTGTTGGTAATTGAAAATTGCGATTGATGTGATCAGTTTTTATCTTGGTTTAATGAACGCAATTTCAAGAAAATCTCTCATACGTTTAAAAATTAAATTGAATAAAACAATGCTTTTCTGTCTCGTCATTAATGTAATTTAATGGAAAGAGGATCAGTCTCTAATCTCTAATAATAATAAAGGAGTAAGTATATGCATGTGACTCGGCACTTCATAATATTGGCCATTTGTTCTGAACCTACTAAAATTACGTTCTTTCGAGAATACAAATGTGCACCCTAGTTCGATTTCTTTTAATATTTTAATTAATAGAAAATTAAGTGAAACTTTGATCTTTTTCTTCGATAACTTTTGCAAATATAATTGCAAAATTTATGTCATCTTAATTTATGTCATTTTATGTCATCTCAAAATACAAAAAAGAAAAAAATGTATTTTCGATAACACTAATTTAGTTCCCCCATAATTTTGTTTAAATTCAGTTAACTTTTGAAGATTTTTTTAAAAGTTTATTTTGAAACAATATTTTTATTTTGTTAATGAAAATCGTTTTCGGTGTTGCTACAAAAAACATATATATATATATGTATATGTATGTATTGTGTTAATATAACCAGAATATCCAGGGAAGAATATTGCCATTGGGTTTTAATAAAATTACAATAATTTTGAAAACACTGCGATAGAACCACTAGAATATCTAGCAGGGAATATTCCCATTCTTGTTTTTTTTTAAACCAAATTTTAATAATTTTGGAACCAGTAGGAAAAGAAAGCTCCCAAAATTCATATGAAAATGTGATGGGAAAGAAAACTCCAGAAATTCATTCCAAAAATTTTTACAGCACTTAAAAGCACAAATAATATGTTAGTGTAACCTGAAAATCTAGTAGTGAGCATTCCCATGTGTTTTAATTATATCCATGCTTAGAGGTCAACCCTTAATTTTTCAATTAAAATTGGGATCTCGAGTTTCTTTTCCAATAACGTGAGACTAAGAGCTGACGGATGACAATGTTGATATAAATGGGTAGAGAGATTGTACATACAATGCAGGATGGCAATAATTGTTTGCCTGTAATAACCAATAATTAATTTTCTTGTTGTTGTTATTGCCTGTAACTAAAGTGTTAAGAGACAGGACGGAAGTACAGTTAATCCTAGCTTAAATAGCACTTTGTAAAACTAGCGATTCCCATTAGAAGCGACACAAAATAGTGCCAAAAGATAAATGAATCTCAATGGGCGATGTTTCGCCGAACGAGTAGCGAGGGGACACCGTGAAGCTATATGCTGAATTGTGCTAAATCAATCTGTGTTGAGGACTGCTTTGAAGGCAACCGTTATATAAGGTGCGGCCAGTGAAACTTACTTATTTGAAAGGTCAATTAAAATAAAAGTGCTTCAGTTATTGTTTTAATTTTTTTTTTTTGTTTGAGAATACAATATCCCATTTTTTTCATACAGTTTTGAAAATGACCTCGGTTAAATGGCGACCCCCATTGCGCATTCACAGATTAAGTCGATTTTCGAAGTTCGTGTCCACTCATTGCAGCATATCAATCGGTATGTTGGCAATGTTCTTGAGGTGAGCTGTTATCCGTGGTCAATCGACATTAACCAGGGATTTCAAAGTGAGCCTCGTCACTGAAAAAAACGACCGCGTCTTCAGGCAGGTTGCCAAGCAGCATTTCATATGCATTTTGACGGGCAACAAAATCGCTTTCAGTTAACTCTTGCACAACACCTAATTTATAAAAAAGAAATGGAAGGTCTGAATGGAGAATTCGTCGAAGAGTGGTGTCAGAAATTCCCAGAGCTGTTGCTTGTTGGCGAGCCGAACGCAGAACTGACTGCCTCACATTCTCCGGAGTTCTGGTGGTCCGTTAATGTCCATTTCTCGATTTAGCGACACTCCCAAAATGAGTTAACCCACGACAGAATCGAATGATAGCCAGGAACGGGTGAGTGAAGAGGAATTTCAAAACGAGCGCGGAAGGCACGTTGCGTAGCAATAAATGAGTGACCGTTAGAAAAGGAGCTCTCGACGGCAAAGGCCCGCTGATATCTATACCAGAGCATGATGGCAACTGACAAGAAGAAGAAACAAACTTGGGAACTTCTCTCTCCAGTAGCACTACCTATCATCCCTCTGCCCATCCAACTCACAGCTCAGTAGTTTTTTCAAATAAGTAAGTTTCTCTGGCACACCCTATATCTACATAGAAGAATTGTTCTTCGAACAACAATATCAAATGTGATTCTGAGGGGTATGAGCGAGTATCTCTTGAGCTCTTTAATCAACGAGATTTTGTCTGTGACGAAGATTAAGGTGTGCTAGAAGTGGACAGCAAAACACTGACGAACTGGTGGATAAACATAGCTTGAGATACAGATGGGTTTATGAAGCTGTATTCTGTACCACAGTAAAAAGTTATGAAGGAGATTTGGTTAAGGGTGGAAGCAATGATAGACGTAATAGATCAATGATTTTCCAAAAAGGTAAGGAAGATGCTGAAAACATGAAAAATGGCTTCATCAAATGTTAAAAAGCACCATCCTATTACGGCAGTAGTATTGTGCTGCAAATTCATTTAACAACAATGCTATGGACCATTTTTGCCAAATTTTGAAGTCTAGCCAAAAAGAAATGTCTTTTGGCAATTTTCTTGTACAAAAAAATTCATTATAAATATTTTTAAAAATCATACTATTATCAATTTGCTTGAGCATTCCTATTTTGAATAGAACACATTGTCCTGTTTTTCATGGATTCATATTGAAAATTTTGCTTCACTTAACATTACGAGTACGTTGGAGAAAAAATTATGCTCGTTAAGTAATGCTCCACTATATATAGTATTAGCTGGTACCCAGCGCGTTCCTGCCGCCGAAAAAAAATATAATTAAGTGCAATCAATCAATAATGTGTTAATGTTTTATCGAAATAGACTGATCGGTTCGACCGTATATAAAATGCGAACGGATAAATATTCATTTTTTATATATTAGATTTGTGTATTCTTTTAGAATTGTAAAACTTGGACTTCTTTCAGAATGGTAATGAAAAAAACTATTTTTTGTGTCTCGTGACTCGTTTAATATTCTTTCCGAATTCTCAAATTGAATTTTAGAATATGTGATTAAAATATTTTTTTCAAAAATTGATTAAGCATAGAAAACATATTTATACCATAATATCCTTAATGTTGTTGAAACGATAATTTTTAAAATTTAAAGTGGTGCAAATTATTTTTACTACAATATTTTTGGTGGTTACTGCGAAAAACGCTAAAATTTAATTAACATATAAAACCCAAAGGGTTGGTCTCTCTAAAACTTTCTCGCATAATCTAATACTATAATACGAGGAATGGTTGCCAAGTCGAAAATCGCCCCAGAATTAATAAACTCCGGTAAACTTGGGGGTCTGGGGTTTTTGGCCACGAGGAATCGATTGGTGCCGGTTTTGAAGCGCTACGGTCGAGCAGTTGGGAGTTACAGATAGATATTTTCAAACTTTATTAGTTCGCCATAATGGCTACTTAAATTTTCAAGCGGTAACGTGCTGCCATCTATAGCCAATATGGCGAACTAATAAAGTTTTATGTTTATGCTGTTATAGGTTTATAATATGTTTCTTATGTATGTATATATGTTTGGTTTTTCTAAATAAATTTGTCAAAAATATTGAACTTCAATCTTTACCTCTACTTTACCTTTGTATAGAATAGTTCCCTTTCCAAACTCTAACTTTGTTTAGAATAGTTTACAATGGTGCACTTTAACCGGTTATCTTTTCACCCATGGTTTCACAAATTTTCTTATGGCATGTATTGTTTTGATAAATCACAATTGAAAATTTAAATCTTCGAGTTAGCTTCGATACCTGTTTTCTCCGAGCGGAGCTCGGTCACCCGCTGGTCTGTAATAAAGTTGTTACCTCCGAGACTGACTTGCATGATATTTGCGTCATATAGTTAGAAAATATTAACCTTTAACTTGAATTTAGCATTTCTACAGAATCTATTGTCACCTCGGTGAGTTATTTGGAGATTAATCCTTGGTAAATAGATGCAGATGCGATTTTTTTATTTTAGATAATTGTACTATCCCCATAACCATCCCGTAGGTGTAAATAAGCTGATCAAATTTCTTCGCAATCGGATTAACAGTTTAGGAAGACACACAGACAAACATTCATTTTTATTTATATAGATTATCATTCTCAAAGCGAGCTGTGAAGGTATACTATTAGAACTTTTATTACATATATTAAGGCCACATGTAGTGACGGGGCATATAAAAATAATACCACGTCTTGGGTCGTACTTACTTTTACTATGCCAACGTGACTGGAAATTATGAAATAAACAGAATTGGCTATTGTCTAGGAAATACCATCTTTAGGGAGCATTGGTTTATTAGAAAACAATATCATTTAGCCGTTCTAATCTCCAGCAAGGGTTCCTTAGTGTCTTTTCATATTTATGAATATGGAGAGAATAAAACTGAAAGAGGAAGTAGAAAGGGGAAGAAAAAACGTGAACTTATGAATCTATTTAAATAATAATAAATGTAGAGATTTAATTAGCGACCATTACTATTCCACATTTAGCTTTATTTTATTGTAATAGATGGTACTAGGGATTCTACTGAACACCATAAATCCAAAGTCTAAGACGCGTGATGTCAAATGTCAGAAAAGTGAACTGTGAGCATTCGCTCGACAGACAGAGAGAGGGGGGGGATCGTTTGATTCGATAATAGGATTCTTTAATACGCAACGGTTGCTCATAGCTTTGCCATGGGACATTCGATTAGGCTCCATCCTTGGTGTCATCTTAATTTCTACTTTTAACTCTATTGGAAATAGCCTGTCTGTCCTAATTGTCTTTTCTTTTAAATTTTCTTTGCTGTAAAAAATCTATTGTTTTTATTTAAAAGCTGCTTCTCTTTAATCAGTGGCCCTAGACATTGATTTGAATGAGTCTGAATGGGCATTTTCTCCCATGCATTCCTACATAAATAATGGAGACAAAATATTCTTTTTTTTTACTAAATATATCAAAAATAACCTAAATGTTATTTATTTATTTTTAAGTAACCTATCTTAACATAATTATTTTTTCTTCTATTTACGTTCTGTAAATAAATTCGAATCGGGAAAAATCTAGAAGATTGCTTTAAACAAGAAACATGATCAGATTAACAAACATTTTATACTTTATTTTTCCCACAGATTAAGAATAAAACGATTCTTTTAAAGATTCTGAGGTCTTTTAGCTAATAATAATAATAATAATAAATTAGTAGGGTTTTTTTTTTTTCTTTCCTATTTTTGAAATTTCTGTAAAGATATCTTGACCATGTGTTCTTCTAGCCCTATTCAGTTTCATAACTGGACCAAGCTTAAAATGTATTGTGACGCGAAACCTAATAAGAGCGGATCGGAATTAAGAGTAATCGGTCTAGTCGGGTAAAGAGGATTCTCTGAGACTAGGAACCCAGTAAATTTGGGTTTATATTACAACTAGCAGTACCCGTACGGCGTTGCCCGTAAAAAACCATCAAAGAAAGAAAAAAAAAATCTTTAAACTAAATTCTGGCTTCCACTTGATATGACATGGGCATGTTACACAACATCAAACAAACATAAAATATATTTAGAAATTATCAAAAATAGTTACAAAACAATTTTTTATAGAACTAAGTTTTTTTTTTCATTTGATACCTTCCGGCCAAGGTTGGATTCCTTCTTTTGGGCATAATGAGATTTGAATCACTGATTAAAATCAGACATAAAATAAGAAACATATTGCTTATGCATACTACAGCTTTTCCTATTAGCACATGCGCAGTTTCAAGTTTTTGTGCATGTGCGCAGTAATTAAAATCACAATTATAAAACTCCCTTTTTTTATTTTGATATGACTTTAATGTACTGAAACTTTCACCAGTAAATGTTCTACAAAATGGTACAAATGTTTCCAATATCCATTAATTATTTCTCGAGTTTTTGTGGTTTAAATAAAGACGCTTTCAGGAGATTTTCTATTATACTATGTATAGATTTATTCAAGGGATAGTTGATTTAAATTAAAATTAAGTATCGCTTAAATTTCAAAGCATTATTGTTTTTCTTCCTGATTTTTTTTTTACAAATAGTTTTTTTAATATTTTTCTCTTTTTTGGTAGATAACTGATTGATTTAAAATTCAATATCCAATTCATATATATATATATATATATATATATATATATCCTAGTGTTGCGTTAGTAAATTGAATGTTAAATTAAACTAAGTCAAACTAATTTTTTCAGTAATTTAAAATCTACTATGAAATATTTTTTATTCAAGAGATTTTTGATTTAAATTAAAATCAAGTATCGCTTAAATTTCAGAGTATTTTTTATTCGCGATTTTAATTTCTTTTTTTCGATAGATGACTGATTGATTTAAAATTCAATATTCAATTCATATATATATATATATATCCTAATGTTACTTTAATAAATGGAATGTTAAATTAAACTAAATCAAACTAATCTTTTCAGAAATTTAAAATCGACTATGAAATATTTTGCTGTTTTAGTTTTTCATATTTTTTATTTAATACCTTCTTGTTTCGATATGAACTTAAAATCAATTGAGATAAATAATTTTTTTAAAATTAAAAATAGAAAAAAAAGTTCTAGATTTAGGTTGTCCAAAGGATATTCAGTACTTCACCCGGTCTTTACGCCACTGCATACCTGTGAATTTCAAAATTCGATCAGCGAAATCGCCGCTCGGGCGCATGCGCAGCTTTTCCTCCGCGCGGGCACTTCCTCTCCTCGCGTACTCCATTCCGGCGCGCTGCGGGCCATATTTTGTTTTGCGGCGTCTTGTTTTTGAGTCGCTCTGCGGCTTTCCGCGCCGCGAGGCATCGCTTTGCAAGTATTTGTCGCAAATACATCCTTCGATCCCGAGGGCCTGCCCTATTTCGCAAAGAGAAACTGCTGGAACGCGCTTCTCTTGACGATGGCTAAGACCACGCTATCCGCGGACTTAAAACATGGGGTACGTTCATATCCAATGGCATTGTTTCCTCTCTTGCAGTTGTTTGTGAAGTTAATACCAATGAGTTTCCATTCACAAGCAATTAAACTGTGATATGATGAGATCTCATGCTTTACTATGAGAATACTTTCGCACTGGCTTTAGAAAATCAACGTTAGGAATTATTAATAATAATAATAATTGGCAAATGTTAAAAAATAAACTAAAATTATCTATCTATATAAATAAAAATTTCATAAATATGAAAAAACACTAAGGAGCCCTTGCTGGAGATTAGAACTGCGAAATGATATTGTTTTCTAATAAACCAATGCTCCCTAAAGATGGTATTCCCTAGACAATAGTCAATTCTGTTTATTTCATAATTTCCAGTCACGTTGGCATAATAAAAGTAAGTGCGACCCAAGACGTGGTATTATTTTTATATGCCCCGTCACTACATGTGGCCTTGATATATGTAATAAGAGTTCTAATAGTATACCTTCACAGCTCGCTTTGAGACTGATAATCTATGTAAATAAAAATGAATGTTTGTCTGTGTGTCTTCCTAAACTGTTAATCCGATTGCGAAGAAATTTGGCCATCTTATTGCTTACTAGCCGCCTTTGGCGACCAGCTGGTTCGCCATGAGTAATGCGTTCTAAAATTTCCAATTAAATCATATATTTTTAAGACAAAATTTAAGAAATAGTTTAAGTTAAAATATTCAGTTATTAGTTGTTAAAGAATCGGTAACTTTATTCGGAAAAACTTTTTGAGTTTAATGCTCTAATAATTTATCGATTATGCTTCCAACACATTAAAAATGTTTTTTTCGGTGATATTGCCAAAATGTTAAATATGTTTTTTAAAGAAAGCGAAAAAAGGAAAAAATTATTGAATTAATGATACAGATATTGCAAACGATTATAGAAATATGCCATTAAGTCGGGATTTCAATGCATACCCTGTCTAAATTCAATCAGGTTTACCGTAAATAAAGAAGATTTATTGAATTAATCATTTAGATATAGCAAACGATTTCTTAGAATCCTTTGCTTGGCATTTATTTTTTTAGAAGATATCACATTTTATATTTATGTTATTTTATCCAGTCACGTGCTGAAAGTATCATTTCTTTAGATTTTATTTGCGATGATAGTTGTTTTTTTTTATTTGAATTTCCGGCATTGTTTTATTTTATTTTATCCAGTCACGTGCTAAAAAACGGTTAAAATATTTCTTTAAAAATTCGTTAAAAATTGAAGCTTGAGTTATACATTAAAACACTGATACCATTAGAAAGCTAATTTTTTTATCTTTAAATTGATGTTAAAATCATGTTTGTCCAATAATAATTTTGGAAGTTATAGCGGAAAAACATCGAAATTTCGCTTAAATTTTTATTAATTCAAATTCTAATTAAAAATTCAAAAAAAGCGCTCCGAGGTGCACATTCCCGACCTCCAAGGTATACATGTACCAAATTTGGTAGCTGTAAGTCCAACGGTCTGGCCTGTAGAGCGCCAACACACACACACACACACATTGAGCTTTATTATAAGTATAGATATCTACGGGATAGTTATAGGAATTGTACAATTATCTTTAAAATAAATTAATTAATTAATCATTCAGATCTCAACCGCGTCTATATATTATGGATTAATCTCAAAATCTTGCCGAGGGGACATTAGATTCTGTAGAAATATTAAATCCAAATTAAAGGTTAATATTTTGTAGCTATTGTACCTCAAATGCCATTCAAATCATTCTCGGATATAACAATTTTATTACAGATTATGTGAGAAAATTTCGGGGAGACCAATCCGGAGGTTTTTTTAAATTTTAATTAAATTGTTGCGTATTTCTCAGAAACCACCAAAAATATTGTAGTACAAATAATTATGCACCATCTTAACTTTCAAAAATTACCTTTTCAACTATATTAACGATTTTAGGGTATAAATATATTTTCTATGTTTAATAAATTTTAAAAGAAAATATTTTAATCACATTTTCTAAAATTAAATTTGAACATTCTGAAAGAAAATTAAATGAATCACGAGACACAAAAAATAGTTTCTTTCATTTCCATTCTGAAAGAACACAAAACTTTTCAATTCTAAAATACACAAATCTAATATATAAAAATGAATACGTTTGTCCGTATTTTAGTATTTATTTGTCCGCAATAGATATATCCTACTGTTTCGCAGTTATGCCTATTTTTTTTTAACATATGATAAATACGGCATACTGGATTTTTTTAAATTTCTTTTTTCTGAAGTTTGTGGCATCTGTTTTAAATTGTAATCATTTTTTCAAAATTAAGTAAAAATATTTCCAAGTGATCCATAGATTAAGAAATCTTGTTATATAAAAGTTAGTTAAAGTTTTACATACAAGATAAGCCTTAAATAATTTTAAATATCTTTTAACTTCGCTCAGCCTCACTAGATGTCGCTCTGAATTCGTTCAATCAGAGAGAGTATAAAAGGAAATCGTTTAAATTCACTTACATTTTTTTAATGTTTTCTAAACTATTGTATTCAAAGAAAGTTTATTTTTATTGTCAAAAAGCTGTCTTTACATGACGAAAATTCAATGTTATTTCTAGTCTTCAACATTAGAAAACTAAGTCCTCTATAGCAATGATAAAAGATCTAATAAGAAAACTTCATTTATTAAATCTCTCTCTCTCTCTGTGTGTGTGTGTGTTTTCATTTACATAAAAGTCATTTGTAGAACTATCGACAACGACTCAAAAATTATTTCAGACCAAAGTTGTTTATAATTAAAACTCGTTCTAAATGCTGTTACAAAATTTTAGTTACATTACGTTCATATCTGAACAAAATGTCGAAATTTAACATTTATCTTTGAACAATTTCGAATTTTTTCATAACAACGATGAAAAAAAATTCTGACTGATATGTAGATTCATTATTTAACTGATAAAAAGAATGAGGCAGGATATATAGATAAGCATAATATATTGCTTTAATCTTTTCACTTTCTCATACCTTTGGTTGCATAGTAAAAGATAATTGAATTCTGATTTCATTTTTCATCCACATTTTTAACTGTCATGTTAATCTAATCAATTATTATTTATTTATTTTATAATCAGTGACAGATAAAAAGCAATAACTGATCCTTTAAATAAATTTTATTAAAATTTTCGTATCTAGAAAAAAAAAATTGAAGGAAGAAAAAAAATGCATTTCTTAATATCATCTTATAACCGTAATTTTGTTTTGAAAAATCTGTTAATGCTCCAAAAACTATTATATCTAAAGATAAAAGGGTTTTGGTTTGGTTTTATTAACGTCCCATTGTAAAGCAACACCAGGGCTATTTTGGGACAGACCTCGTAATTTGAACCACGGTCAGATGATGCGGACGACACCTGAACTGGCATCCATCTCTCCACATCACACCAGCGGGAAGACGTTTGGCCTAACGAATTTAACGTGCAAGAGACCCCCTCACACGACGGTCCTTCGGTGGAATCGAGTCTCGAACCTGAAGCCCTTCGGTTCCGAAGCCGAAACTTTACCACCAGGCCACCACGGCCCTCTAAATATAAAGGGAGGAGACGAATATCTCTTTTTGCTATATAAATCGGAGGAGGTGGCATTTCTAAGAGACCTATGGATCTATCATCACTTCTCTAATTATGGAAGTCAACCTGTCGCCATGAAACCTTTTCGCATATTCTCCAGATCTTTACATGAAATTGTGAAGATCTAGCGTAACGCTGCGAATATCTTGCATGGTTTTGGAGGAATAGTAATGAAATTTAGATGTTTGACCCAACGAATCTGTCGAGGGAATACGTATTTTCGAAGTCTTTTTACCCGACCGATTAACACCAAAATTTATCACTGAACTACAATTATATTCATTTGATAACATATCGAATTTTATTAATTTAAGGTATCCGACTACGTTCGAAGGAAATTTTTTGAAAAAGTGGAATTTGTAAAAACAATTTTTGGTTTTTAGATGCATTGTCAATTATAAACACAATAAATACAGGTGAATAATTAATAACCTGAAATTATAATATATTTTGAGAAATTTCAAAATGTATAGTAAATTTTAGTGAAATTTAAGCAAAACGGTTAATACTCTACACAAAATGGTAATGCAGCAATTCTATTTTCCTTTGTACACAAGTTATAGAATATAATGATGAATGAAATGAAGCAAAACCTAAAAAACCTTTCGAGATTCAAAGAAGTTATAGATAAAAATATAGTTAATATGCATTTTTTACCATAAATTTACAACTTAATTTTTCTAAAAACACCAATAAATGAAAAAGTATTTCACCCACAATAACACTTTTGGTTCATTTCATTGCCCTTATCATTCAAAACACGCGCTGAAATGTTTACTTCAATTATTTTTCTAGATATCATGCTAACGGTGGATAATTTTTATGGAAATTAAAGTTAAAAACAAATTTTAATAATGGAAAAATATGTTTTGTTTAAAATTCCCTGGATGATAGATCAGGCCTTTCTTTTTCTAGAACCAGCGGGTGACTGAGCTCCGCTCGGAGAAAACAGGTATCGAAGCTAACTCGAAGATTTAAATTTTCAATTGTGATTTATCAAAACAATACATGCCATAAGAAAATTTGTGAAACCATTGGTGAAAAGATAACCGGTTCAAGTGCACCATTGTAAACTATTCTAAACAAAGTTAGAGTTTGGAAAGGTAACTATATGGTTTACTATACAAAGGTAAAGTAAAGGTAAAGATTGAAGTGTGTTGAAGTTCAATATTTTTGACAAATTTATTTAGAAAAACCAAACATATATACATACATAAGAAACATATTATAAACCTATAACAGCATAAACATAAAACTTTATTAGTTCGCCCTATTGGCTATAGATGGCAGCACGTTACCGCTTGAAAATTTAAGTATCCATTATGGCGAACTAATAAAGTTTGAAAATATCCTATCTGTAACTCCGAACTGCTCGACCGTAGCGCTTCAAAACCGGCGCCAATCGATTCCTCGTGGCCAAAAACCCCAGACCCCCAAGTTTACCGGAGTTTATTAATTCTGGGGCGATTTTCGACTTGGCAACCATTCCTCGTATTATAGTATTAGATAGATGAGCTGTTTTAGAAAGAGGAAAGCCCGAACTGTAAGAAATAACAATAAAAATAAAAATTCGCCAATTTGGTCGATAAACAGATATAGACGAGTTTTCATCGTAGTCGGATACCTTAAGCCATTACGTTTATGAATATTACGTTTACATGCACGCTTAAGTACAGCCTGTCTGACGAGCAACCCTCCCACAGATTTGGTTCAAAATTTTATAACTAAATTTAAATGTTAAACCTGAGAATAAAATTTTATCTACCTAACTCTTTTTTTAAGTTTTGTAATTATCTCATTCACTTATACTCGGATAACCGGATAGAGAGAGAATTTGAATTTTCATTGAATTGATTTCATTAAAAATTTGATTGAGATGTACAAAGTAAGCGTATCCGTCTTGATTAAAATATTTTTAAGTCATCGTGCTCACAAGAAAACGGATATAATGCCAAAAATGTGGAACTCAGGGGGTTCTGACACGTAGAAATACGTTAAAATTTCGAAGTTTTTTTTTTTATATGGCAATGCTTGATTTATACTTCGCATATGAGAAAGTAAAAGGCAGAAAATTATGTCCTGTGTTTAACTGTGTCTATAGCCATTAATTAAAAAAAAGTCTGAAAATTTCACTGATTTTAATGTCACTTGGATCATACTTGTTGGGAACTGAAATGAATTCAATAACTGTTTGTAAAATATCTTTTGGCGCTCAACGTGGGGCTCGACTTTACGGCTGAACTTTAGAATTTTGTATTTTGAACAGCACTATCTGAAATTGATATGGAAGTCTTAACCATTTCATGGGCCATTTATTTCTCTGTTAAATTTCTTCTATTTTTTTTTTGTTTTATTAACAATTATACAATAGCATTTAAGGAAATATATTTTATTTTACTGAATTTTATGTTATCATTAAACTTTCGGGGTTAGAAGTATTATTTTCTAAAGAACCATTTACAGTAAAAAAGAAAAATGATTATTTGGCATGGAAAGATGAAAAGCATGTTGCAATGCACAAGAGTGCATCACATTCTGTACACACGTAGTAGGCCCTTTTCTTTTTTGTCTCTTTGTATTTCCCATATGTATATTTTGTAAGAGGGAAGTATTCTTTCCAAAGCCCATGAAAGGGTTAAAGACCAAGCGAATGTTGTTTTCGAGCATCTTTCCCCGTATGTGCGCATTGGAAGTAGAGCTTTCAGAGAAAACTTTGGATTCGAAAGCTATTTTAAATTTGAAGAATCAAATAAAGGATAAATTTGATCACTTCTTTGTTTGTGAAGATGAAATACTGAATTGATTTCATTAAAATCAGTTTTAGCAAGCTTTGCGTCTTTTGATTGAATCGTCAGCCGTAAAGACATCGGGTTGCAGCGAAAGTCCCATTAAAGATGAGATGATTTATTTTGATAAATTTGATTTGATTTGATTTGAAGAAATATTTTTGCACATAAAGACACTGATGAACTCAACAAAAATTTATTCACATGAAGTTTTGTGAATAAATTATTCACATGAATCGGGCAGTTATGTGTGAAGTTTTTCACATCTGACTGCCCGATTGTATCTATGAATGTTACCTGTATTGTTCTCATATTTGTAATAAAATGCGGTTGATCTCTAATAATTTCAAGAGCAGTGTCAACTTCTACAGAATAACTTTCTACCTCTCTTTCTCTTTTTAAACCCACATTTGATTTTATTTCCTTTGATTTTTTTAAATTTCTGAGTTAGCTGATTATATACTGCCTAAGCTATACTGTCTGTACTACTGTCTATACATTCTTAGTGAACATTCTTTAAATATTTTTTCCACTTCAGTTTTTTTTTGTAATGATCATTCAAAGAAATATAAATTGTTTTTGAAAATAAAATAAACTCATCTTTAATTACATGCTTTGATCAGAACTCCCGTCTTAACAAACTAAAAAAGACATTAAGTAGTACTCATTTTGCACCTTTACAATATATATATTTTAAAATTTTAATTAATTAAAAATTTAAGGAAATTTGACATTTTTCTGCGACGACTTCCAAAAATATTGCCGCTTATTAATTATTTTCATACTATCTTAAAATTTAAAAATTTATACTTTTTATTATATATATTTAAACTTGAATTTTGATAATTTTTAAAACATATTTTTTGCTTATTTAAAAAAAAAATTGATTACTTTGCTACTTGAAAATTAAAACTGCTTTCGTTGCTTCATCAAATATTTAGTCGTGAGATTTTTTCCCATTGTTGAAAGCGAAGGTTCTACTTAGCAGCTGAATACTTTACAATACGAATAAGGAAGTGAAGTCAGAGTACTTTGAAAGTAAGAAAATATATTAAACTGGCAATTACTTTCTCCGGCGATGTCATTAGACTTAGTTTTATTATAACGCTTCACATGTATTGAGGTGACAAAAGTCACGAAGAAGCAATATACAAATATACAGAGGCCGCAGTTGCCTGGTTGGTAGAGCACCAGTCTCGTAACCGAGAGGTAGCGAGTTCTGTCCTCGTCTCGACGAAAGACCAACGTGTTGGCTAATGGCAGTTGGGGCACGTTCAATAGGTTGTGACTGCAAAGTCCTCCAAGTTCCCATACACCTCTGGAGGCACTGAATTAGAAATGAGTCGGTTTCTGATTTGGATCTCAATTCTGACTTGCTGATGAATGAGTTCCAGCGCCCCCTCAAAAAGGTTGTGTCGTGTGTGTTCGAGCAAAGTCGTCCTTTCACCTTCACGGTGCTCGTCCACAACGAAAGGCGCACACTTCTACCTTCATTCGAGTTCCGCTCATTCGTGCTTGGTATGACCAAGTGGCATTAGACGCACTACCACAAATATACAGATAGCAATAATACCATTTACAAAATACTTAAATGGGCAATGTTTTGAAAGGGCTTTCATTTATATCCAAGTGATTTTTTTATAGACTTTGAACGCGGAATGGTACTTGGAGATAAATGCATGGGATAATCCATTTCAAAAGTCATTACGACATTCCATGAACCACAATATGAAGAGTGTGCCGAGAATACCTAATTGCAAGCATAATCTCCTACCATGGGTAATTCAATAATCATTACTATACTTAACCCATTTTTGCCTACTGTTCCATTTTGGGAACACCCATCACATAAAAGTTATTTTTATTACATTTTATAACCTAACATATAGAAGTTTCATGCAAAAATTCCAATTTTTTTAACCTTAGGCATAAGTGAGTAGAATTATCTAATACTATAATACGAGGAATGGTTGCCAAGTCGAAAATCGCCCCAGAATTAATAAACTCCGGTAAACTTGGGGGTCTGGGGTTTTTGGCCACGAGGAATCGATTGGCGCCGGTTTTGAAGCGCTACCGTCGAGCAGTTCGGAGATACAGATGGGATATTTTCAAACTTTATTAGTTCGCCATAATGGCTATAGATGGCAGCACTTAAATTTTCTTTGTCTATTGCCTAATAGGTTTCAAGCGGTAACGTGCTGTTGATTACTGTTTATTATGTTTATGCTGTTATAGGTTTATAATATGTTTCTTATGTATGTATGTATGTTTGGTTTTTCTAAATAAATTTGTCAAAAATATTGAACTTCAACACACTTCAACCTTTACCTTTGTATAGAATAGTTCCCTTTCCAAACTCTAACTTTGTTTAGAATAGTTTACAATGGTGCACTTTAACCAGTTATCTTTTCACCAATGGTTTCACAAATTTTCTTATGGCATGTATTGTTTTGATAAATCACAATTGAAAATTTAAATCTTCGAGTTAGCTTCGATACCTGTTTTCTCCGAGCGGAGCTCGGTCACCCGCTGGTCAGTGTTAACAGACAAACAAGAGCACCTGAAATAACTACAGGAATGAATGCGAAAATTATGAACGTCGTCTCTTTTAGAATAGTGTGATAAAAATTCCCTTTATTCCTTAACTAGGGAGGTGAAACTTTAGGACGTAAATGGAGATGTGAGGTCTGCGAGACAACATTTTCTTAATATTCGAATCACATTTTCTAAAGAAAGTATTAGATTGAAAATCAGCCAATATATTCTGCAGACATTTCTCTTTCTACATAAATATGTTTAAGAAATTTTTCAAAATATTTTATCGCTGAAAAAAGTAAATGCGTTCGAACATACATTTTCTTCTTAAAAGACATGTTACAATAAATAATACTCTTGAAAAAACATATTACTTCATACTTTTTTAATCATATTTATTTTTTCCAGTATATAAAGATATATAGAAAAAAATATGATATAAAATTCAATAATTATATTAAAAAAATTGACAATGGGTAAAATTGGCCCTTTTTTAATCGGCTTGTATGACTTTTATAGCACGGTTTTTTTACTTTACAGGTTAATTTTAAACTTACTGTTAATTTTAAACTTTTGAATTTGTTAAGAACTATTATAAAAATCAACCCATAATTTCTCTCTATATATCTCGTGGTATATTAATATATTTGATAAATTTTAAAAAAAACATCATTACTAGAAAAATTAATTTATTTTGAACATACATATCAGAGTCAGTTGAATGCAAATTTTCATCGAAAAATTCTTCTGTACCATTATCCTCATCCCTAAAATCACTTTCTACTTCATTTAAAAGTGTCTGGGGCATTGCTTCATAATAGAATCAGTAAATTGGATGATATTTCTTGGTCCAAGTTTTCGTGCCATCTACTTAGCCTTGCTCATCACTGGGACACTAACGGAGAGGAGCGATTTGAGTGACGTCGCTCAAAGAAATAATTGAATTATTAAAAAAAAAATCAGTCAAAATCAGCTGAAATCAGTTGAAAAAATGCAGGTGGATTGAAAGTCATGAAACAGAACGCTACAGGGTCAATCCATTCAATTAAATTAAAATTAGAAAAAGAGTGAAAGTCCATCGCTAGCGGTCTCTCAGACCGAACGTCCCCAGTTAAGGGTTAATGGGCTTTGACAACAGAAGACTGAGTCGAGTTCTTTACTAACAGCCCGACATTGCCTGTAGCACTTCTCCTAGTCTCGTGATCATATCGGTTGGACCCTAGACTACTGAAAAACCTTGGCTCAGTCAACTGAATCAAGATTTTTGTCGGTGAGAGATTATAATACTGCTCGAGTGTGAAACGAGCACCCTATGAAGCTATGGATCCAAGTTGCAGACAAGACGCTTTGCGAGTTGATGGTGACTCCATAATAATAGGAACTATTTTTATATGGAATTGACAAGATTCTCTGGTTCAGTTGAACCGATCATTAATTAGAAATGGTTATATCCAGTTCCTTGAAGAGCACTTCGTGGACTCCGAGTTGAATGTACCCAAACAACGTAGGATTTTTTATGGATGACAATGTACCATTTTAACGGTCCACAACTGTTCTGGATTAATTTGTAGAACATTCTAAACAGTTCTAATGAATGATTTGACCACCTAGATCACTCGACATGAATGCCATAGAACATTTATGGGATATAATCTATAAGTCAATTCGTGCACAAAGTCTTGCACCTTCAGCACTTTCGCAATTTTTGATGTCATAAAAGCAGCATATTTCTGAAGGGACTTCCAACATCTTGTCGATTCCATATCAGGTCGAAACGCTTCACTTCACCGGAAAAAAAAAAAAAGTCGACATGTTAATAAGAAGTATCATGACTTTTGTCTACTCAACGTTGCGTAGATTTCAAAACAAACTTTGTAAAAAACTTTTTGCAAAACACAACGATACAGCAATTTTAAATAAACAGAGCATTAACTTTTTTTGCATTTAACACTACATAGTTTAATAAGACAATTATTTGCTTATTACTATAAATAATTATGATGGGAAAGAATAAATTTCACTGTTGTTTTTTTTAATTTTCTCATTTTGTTCTTTGTTGAAAAAATATCCCGATAACCAGTTAAAATCAAATGTAAAAAATTATAATAAACCTAGTTTGTTTTATAACAAGCTATAGTGTTTTTTTGTTTTTTTTTGTCAGAAGTTTTAAAAGTATATCCGGGCGCTTCCTTTCAAGGAGGCAAACGTTTCAGTTTTCATTTTTTTTTAACTTCAAGGATTATTTCACTGCAGTTGAAAATGTTTATATACTTCTTAGAGTATCTCTCAAAAGTTGAAAATATTTATAATTTCTTCTCTTATTTTGTACTAGCTGTCTTTGGCGACTAGCTGGTACGAGGGAATCAATGGTAGCTAACATTTTTAACTTAATACTCCATGTAACTTCATCTTTTAATAGCTTCATCAGCAAAGCTTGTTAATGCTTCAAATTTTAATAGTTATATGACTCATGCTATTTTAGAAACCTTACGCCGTTCTGTTGGTTGTACAATATATCTATTTCTTTTCTGTCTAGTATTTCAGAATATTAAATTAAAGAAGAAGTAGTAATAGTATTGCCCTCAATTAATGCAATTTTTTTGGTAAAATCAAATGTTTTTTTTATAAAAAATATGAATACAGAAAACAGAATAGTTCGGCAATGAAATTTTATGTGCATTGCAGAAGAATTTTCGTGATTTATGCAATGCTTCAAAGAATCATTCAATAAAAATTTCTCTGATTCATTACAACATGCAGTCCCGTAGTTTTACTTTCAAAAGGATTTAAATAATGCAAATTATAATTTATTTTGTTTCATCCAATAAATATACTTCAAAAAAAATTATGGTATCTAAATTTTATTCCGACCTGTGGTCCTAAAGAATTATACTCTGCGAAATATTCTTGACTTCTCAATCATAAAAAAATAAATAAAAATAAACGTTTCTATCTTCTGCAATAAAATTTGACCGACTTCTTTAGTTTTGAATATTACAATTAAAAAAAATCATTGTTTTCGTAATCTCAGGCCAATTAATCTCAGACTGTTTGGCGTTTTTTCATTGACGTGGTCGATAGAATGGCCTAAAATCATGCGTTTTTATAAAACAACACTATTCATTAATAATGATATATATATGTGTGTGTATGTGTGTTGATTAGTTTCAGATGTAATAATAATATAAATGTATTTATTACATCCAACATTAGTAGATGGCGCCATGAGTAATATGCGGAATTAATTTGGAACTTTAAACAGCCGTAATAATAGAAGAGTGGTTAACGAAAATATATATTTTTTTTCAATATACCCGTTAATTTCTCTACATAGTTTTGAAAAACTTCATATTTCAAATATTGTTTATTATGAACAATTTCCTAATTTTGTATTAAAAATTGTTACTTTGATATATATATATATAAAAGAAATAAAATAAAAGTATTTGGAACTGATGTGAAATAGTTAATATCGAGCTTGTTTTGTTTTCTTATTTTGAAAACTCCGTGTTAGTCTGCTAAAATACCTGACTTAACTTTTTATTTTATTTATATTATTCTCAATTTTCTGTACTACTTTATAAGACAGAAACCTTGTTTATAAAGAAATATTTGCTATATTGATTTTACGAAGAAAATTGCTGTACATTATTTTTGTATATCTGTAAGTTTTTGCTATGCGGTGAACACCTGATCAAATAAAATTGTAATGTTTAAAAAATTAATTAATATTCTACTCCTTATTCTTAATAAGATAAAAAGATGTATTGAAATAGTCTGTTTCTAAAGTGTTCAGATAAAGTTTTTCTAGTTCTGGTTACACTATGTTAAAATATAAATTATGATCATTAACTTCTTACATTTTCGTTTACAGTTGGGAATGACAGATACTTTTTTTATATTTTTAACTGTATAAGAGTAAAACACTTAAAAATATGTTTTATTTCATTCAATAATCCCAAAAATGTATATGATAATTGTTAAATAATATTTTACACCATCAAAGTTTCATTTGATTGCTAAAAAAAAATATACTGCTGTGCGCTAAAATCGTTTCATTGATGCATTTTCTTATTATCAATATAAATATATTACTTAGTTATAACATATGTCACAGTTTAAAATGGTTGAAAGTAGCTTGCAAATATAATTTGTTTATGAGTTTCCCTTTATTTTCAATTTGAATTGGTATTACATATTATTTATTTCTTCACAGTGCTTTGCTTATTTATTTATCCGCATTTCTTTTTCCAGAGTCATGGGTGCTAATACTGTAGAAATTGGTTGCAGAATACATTGTGATGGTGAATATGGTACTGTTCTTTATATAGGTCCAATATCTGGAATGGATGGTAAGAAAAATGCATGAAATGCTTAAAATTTCATTCTAGCATTTTTTAGATTTATATTTATAGTACTTAAAAAATTAAATTGTTAAACTTTATTGACTTAAACATTTTTTTTTCTCCATAAAGGGATTATATTGTTTTGTGAGAACCTCCCCCCCCCCCCCTCTCAAATCTAATTTCTTAATTTTTACATTTTCATGTTTTTTTAATATTAGAATTTTCTAGTTTTCCATGATGCAGAATAAATTTTTATTGCTTAATTTTGATATCATTAAGACTTTTCTTTAATCAAAGTTTATTTCATTAAAATCAATTCATCATTAAAGTTTCACAGCTGAATAACTTAATTAAAGATTTTGTAGAAAAATAAATCTGGTATTAGAGAATAGCAGTTTTTTAACTCAATTCATTCCAAGATTCCTCATGAACACTGTCTCAGTATTTGTTA
Organism: Argiope trifasciata; assembly: GCA_026543055.1. Lineage (NCBI taxonomy): Eukaryota > Metazoa > Arthropoda > Arachnida > Araneae > Araneidae > Argiope > Argiope trifasciata. Next base: position 101,110 of record JAPMOQ010023867.1, on the reverse strand, counting down.
ACTCCATTACAAGCTTTTTTGCTGCAGAAAATTGGGGAAAAAATATAAGATCATGTGCCATCCTTGTCATATGATTATGGTTCAAAATCATAAAGTCTGTTACAAAATATCCCTCATGTAGCTTCAAAATATGACAATCTAAGTCAATCAAGTTTTAAAATTTTGAATCCTGTGTCATTTTTTTTAATCCTGTGTTAATATATATATTTTTTTAATCCTGTGTTAATTATTTACTCATAACAAGCCACTTGCAGATTTTTAAATTTTTCCTCAATTTCTCCCACCCTCCTGCAGAAAAATTGAAAATCACAAGATTCAGTAGAAGGATAATTAGCATATACAGGTTTCTTTTCTCAAAATTCTCCATCAGAAGTACGTACTTTGGATCCCTGAAAATGTCAGTTTAAATTAAAATATTTATAATTAAAAGAATAATATAAAAAAAGTAAATAAAGAAGAAAAAAAGAATTTAATAAATTTATACTTAAAATAAAATTGTTATTAGTTAATGAATAATCATAATTAGTTTTTACACTTACAGTAAGCTTTCTAATTTTTGTAATTACCTTTGATTTTAAGTTTATTTTAGATGTGAATTAAATATAAAGATTAGTTTAAACAAATAGAAAATTGAAGAGCCCATCGCAATAACTGCTTTTCATTTTCAGTATTTTGTGTTAAAAGTTATTTTTTATATTAAGATCCTTTTGTGATTATATATAATGAATTTTTAGCTTTTTATGGTTAATGAATTTCATTAGGATTTAAAAAAAAATTCAGTACAATGCAGAATAATATAAACAGTTATTCGTAAACTATCTCTTTCACTTATTTTGAAATATATTTTGGTAATAAAATATTTCAAAATGACTGAATATAATAAATTATTCCCAGTTTTTAGATTGGAAAATTTTATTTTATTTTATGAATTACAATAATGATTTGTATAAGGGATTTATGTTACTATTTCTAAATTCTTTTTTCATAGTTTAACTTTTACTTCGATGCATTTGAAGTATAAAAAAAAAAGGAAAGAAAGAAAAAAGTAGTGTAAATGTTAAAAAAAAATTCCCATCTCAAGGTTTTGAATTTCCACATTTTAGGCCTCCATTAGTTTAAAAAAGTATTTTGAAGGTATTATGTCTGGAATTACCATAGCTTAATTTTTTTTGAAGAATAAGCTAGTCAATCATAACTTGGCTGCAGTCTTTACAGCTAAATATCAAATTTTAGATGAAATATGTAATTGGAAAATCTCTCTGTACATGTGCAAGCAAACATAAAAAATCAAAGTAATAACCTATCCTCATCCATCCATCATAGATGAATTCTGTCAAATAACTTTATCACCAGAATCCTATTTCTGTATTTTATATTACACTAAATTCTGTGTAAGTATGACCTCTATTCAATTTGCCAAACCATTTGTTTATGAATGCATTCATACTACAGCATAAAATGCTTAAAAGATAGATTTTCTGTATATGATCTTACTGTCAAAATTTTATATATATGTCAAATTTTGCTTGCAATCTGCTTAGAGGAAGATGGGAATATTTACTTAGTAATAAATATTTAATATTTGGAACAATAGGGCACTTTAATGACCATCAGACATTTACATTAATTTATTTAAATTTCATCTGAAGTTATTTTATTTATTAATTTCTCAATGTTTTTTACAATTTCTAATATGTTTGGATTCACATTAAACAAAAATAGTTAGCATTAAACATTTTTAAATTTACAAATTTTATATACATTTGTAAATTTATAAAATGTCAAAATTAGTTCATTTATGTGTACTTTTAAACTATTTCTCTAGGTACCTGGCTGGGTATTGAATGGGACAATCCATCTCGTGGTAAACATAGTGGATCTTATAAGGATGTATCTTATTTTACCACTAGGTTTGTCTATTTTTTATTAAATTTTAAACTAAAATTCTAAAACTAAAAAAATCTTTGAACAATTAAATTTTTTACATATTTATTATAAGATTGAATAATATAAAATAGTTGGGATTATAAATTTAAAATACAAATTTTCTTCCTTCCTTTTTTGTATTGAAAAATATCAAAATAATGGTAAGAATATATGGATGTATTGCATTTTTGTTATTTGTTTAAATTGTTGTTTTAATAAAGTATCATAGGATTAAAAAATTTTGTAAAAAGAAAAATTTATATAACATTGCACTCATGCAAGTGATAATACTTATGTAAAATAAATAGTGATTCCTTACAATTTCTCTTTACTAATGCTTTATATATGTGCAGAAAAAAAGTAACGTCTTGTATTAAATGAGTTATTTATAAGTATACATGTCAGCATTGAAAAGTAACATAAAGTATAAAAATTTAAAATTTTTAAAATGTGATTAAACTTAACTCAAATATTTTTTGAAATAATTTTTTTAAAATTATGTTTCAAATGTAATTTCTTTTAGAGTTCCAGATGCTGGTAGTTTTATTAAGATTTCTAAAGCAGACAATGGGATTTCATGTCCAGCTGCTATAAGGATCAAGTATGGAAAAGCAGATAATTCTACTGTGACACCTAACTTAATTAACTTGCCTCAAAAATCTGGACAAGAGAGACATATTGAAATTATTGGCATGGAAAAAATCATGGGGAAACAGAGGTAAGTTATTACTAGCATAATTTTTACATTTTTGGTAGAAAATTTAATAAAAACATAACTTTTGTTTTATTTAGTCTTCAAATTTTTAGTTTTCCTTTTCTAGGTATTCTGTAAATACCGAACATATTATAATTCTTGATTAAGGGAAATTGTTTCTCAATTATATTAATTTTACTTTTGATGAAAATTCTGTTGATGATCAAAGTAAAATTGATTTTCATAATCAACTCACCTGTTTTTACTTATTGTTTCAGCAATTTCTCTCAACTGACAGATATTGTGCTAACAGGCATGCTTGTGAATGGACCTGGTAACGAGAATGAATTAAAAGAGCTTGTACCGAATGTTAGAGACCTTGACTTATCCCAAAATTTGCTTTCTTCATGGGATGCTGTGAATGGTATTGTAAAACAGCTACCGTACCTCTCTATCTTAGTTCTTTCGTAAGTTCTTTTTTTTAATCCTTCTAATTAAATTTCTGTATTATAATCAAATTTATTTATACTTTGGCTTCCTTTTCCAAAAACTGTATTACCTTCATAATTAATAATAATAATTTCAAGTGCATTACTATGTTTATTATTTATTGGATTTTTGCAGTTATTTATGTAATGAAGGGCCATTTCTATGTTTAAAATCCAAACAGCTCATAGTTTTTTAGCATTAACAAAAATTGACTTATTTATAATTTTTTCAAGATTTATTATCTTTATCTTTAATTATAGTATCATCCATCATATACACAGAACTCCCACAGCACAAAGAATATACAGGGAAATTAAAAAGTATCTGTGAGATAGGTATTAGTTCCTATAAGCTAGGAAAGGAAACAGAATTTTAAATTTCTTATTTTTATCCGAAAAATGCTGATCTATTTAACAATACAAGAATAAAAGATTATCACCTTAGCTGTAAAAATAAAACACCATTTAAGACTGTTAAATCATGGAAGCTAATCTCTTTTCTGCTTACACTCCTTTTATCCTGTATAGATCAATCCAGTTTCCAAGACAGAGAGACAAAAAAAGGGGGGGGGATTAAAATCTGCTTTTTTGAACAAATGAATCAAAGTTGAAACTAAGCAAAATTTTGATTTTGATTAATTAATTTTAAAACTGCTTCAAAATGTTTTTTTTTTTTTTTTTGATAATTGGTTAAACTGTATTAATGCATTTAAGCTTTGTCATATTAACATCAATGCATTTAAGCTTTGTTAAATATTCACTGTTTTAGTAGCAAAGTGTTAATGCCAAGAAAAATATGGAAATGAGGAAAACATTTTTAAATTCATTGTGCATCTAAAGCATGAATATAATTTACAGTAGTGATCAAAATGCCTTATATGTAGAGAATTAAATCCTAGCTCTTTTATGTCAATAAAGCACAGTATTTATTTAAAAAGTTTTTAAAAAAGGTATTCATTTATTTTAAATTTCTTTATAATTTGAATGTGGAGAGATTATTATAAATGATTTGTATTTGGGCTTATGTGTTTTATTCTAGAAACAATAAATTCTGTTCTTTTGATATTTTAATTTAGTAAAAATCGATTGAAGATTTTTAAAGGCGAGGAAACGATACAAGAAATCTACAAATCATTGAAAATGCTTGTTTTAAATGATGTTGCATATTGCTGGAAAGAGGTATTTTTATTTTTACTTATTTATTGCATTTGTTTTAAATTAGTTGAAAATAAAGAAGTAGTTTTGTTTACAAAAGGGATGTGTTGGTTTTGTAAATCTGGATTTTTCTTTTATGAATAAATTAGTCATCAAAAATAAGTAAGATAAGATTGTTGTTATATAAATAAAAAAAGTACAAGCTTTAAATTTTATGTAAATTCATTTAAACTTTTTAAGAAATTGTTTTTTTAATTTATTGAATCACAAAAATCTAAACACTTATATATTATCTGAATATTTACCGTTATGTTATATATAACATTATATGGTATTATAATTGTATATTATTTAACTGTAATGAAGTCATGAGAGTTTAAACAATTTATTTCATTACTTACTATTTCAGATTCTATCATGCGCTATTCTGTGGCCTTTCATAGAAGCATTGTGTGTGTTGGATAATGACATAACAACTTTAGAAGCTCCAAGTTATCCAATTTTTTCTAAATTAAAATTACTTAGTTTAGATAATAATCCATTGAAGAGTTGGTGTGAAGTAAATAAATTAGGTGACCTAATGAAGTAAGTCCCTTTATATTTAGTTGAAATATTTTTTTAAATATTTAAATGCATTTTTAATTTACCATCTTTTTATTGAAAGCAATTTAGTTGTAAAATTATTTTAACAATGAATTGAATGAAATAAAATGGTTTTCTTTTAATCATTTAGAAAATATTATATAAATAAGTTTTATTATAAAATTCATTTCATTCCTAAAAGAAAGTCATAATTTCATGATGCAGATGAATAATAATTTTATTGTCCATATTATCATTGGAAATTAAATAATTTTATAAGCATCAAAAGCTCATCATTACTTCAAAAAATATTTCTGATAAAATTAAAGCCAATTGACGCTTACACCTTTTTGAAGTATATTTTTTAATAAAATTATTATAACTTTTTCTTGCCATATAAATAAAATAAAATAAAACAACTTATTTTCTTTATATTAATCTTTTTCATATTTATATTACTTCAGTGACAAATATTACTGGCAAATTATGTTGCTGGGATAAATTTCAACACTGTGATTTTTTTCTTCCACCCCACATAAATAAAAAAAGTCCATTTTCTCACACTCTTAATTTTTAAATAGAATATTAATTTAAATTATGTAAGAATTTTTCATAAATAATACAAGGAAACTTTTCCCCTTTAAATTATTCTTTTCAAATTCAACTCTTTTAGGCCTTATTACTTTAATGTTTCAAATAATTAGAAGACTATCTTAAATAATTCTTATTTTGAATTAGTGTAATTCAAATTTTAGAATAACCATCTTAAGATGTGCTAAAATTTTGATTCATTAATAAAAAAAAAATTAAACTGTTGACATTAATAGCTTTAAAAAATTGAATATATATATATATATGCACAAAATTACAATGGAAAAAACTTCACATTGATGCTGTTTTGAAATTATATTGTTGTTTTACATATGTTCAAACTTGAAACCATATTTAACACAGGAATGACAAACTTTAGCAGAAGGGAAATGTCTTCGTATCAAAGCCAATAAGTATAACAAATATGCTTATTTGTATTAAATCTTTGTTTTTTAACTGTCTCAAAGTTTTGTTTACCAGCAAGTTTTATTATTTTAGCCGGAGCATTAGTATTTTAGAGCCAAAAAATTTGTTTCATCGCATTTAATAACCATATTGTGCATTTAAATTGTATTTTTAACTATACCATTTTTTTTTATCCTTGCTAGTTTAGAAGAAATTCATTTAGACAATACATCCTTAGAATCTATTGAATTTCCAGATGCTTCTGCTACTGAAAAAACAAATTTGTTTCCAAGCTTAAAAGTGCTCTACATAAAAAATAACAAATTTGAAAGGGTAACTTTTTTTTAATATTTTCTTTTGAATTTTTTAAAATAAGACATGTATTAAAATTAGATAGTTATTTCTATTACATTATTAATAATAACAAAGCCAGCATTTCAAATGTATAAGGGAATCTTCTTGTAAACATAAATTTAAGAAATTATGTCACCTATTATCTAAGTGTTAAGCAATTCTCTAATATTAAATATTTGTCAAGCTTGTTACATGGTTTTGTAATGTCATATTGGCCAAAAAGAAGAAACTCTGTGTTGTTCAAGTAAAGAAGGGGGGGGGGGCAGTAATAATTTATTCTTTAAAGGTTTATTTTATGATTGATGGTTTAAAATTACATAATTTAAGTTACATATTGACTTGGTCTTCTTGAACAGAAGGCTCAAGAAATGGAAGGAAAAATATTAAAATATTACAGAATATAGTTCAGTCAGTAAGTTGTATCACACATGCAAAATTTTGATTTTTAAATGTATTGAATGATGTTAAATTATTACTTATTTGATTTTGATTTCTTCAGAATAATCCATAATATCAATTCTAATGTTTAAAACATACTTTTAAAATACTTTCATGGTCATCACTAGAAATGATAAGTTAAAAATGTGTAACTCGATCTTATTTGAGTGAGTTGTTTCCTATCAATATTTAGAAAACTTAGATGGAATACATAATTGCATTTAAATTAGCTGAATTAACAAGTTCTCCAAACAATATTTATGGCATCTCATTTATTAGTCTTGTTCTAGTGTAATTAAAACAATACAAGAAAAAATCTTAAGTTTCTTTTAACGGCTTCATAGTTTCAATTAATGTTATCATATCTAAATAAGATTTTTTAATAATTCATTAATTGATCGATAAATGTTAGTGAATTTTGTAAGCTTTAGATTTGTCACACTTTCTCATTAATTTGACTTTTTTGAAATGAGAACAACTTTAAAATCATTGTTTAATAAACATTCAGTTTTCTTAAAAGAAATTTTATATGTATATATACTATGCCCAAGCAAAAAGTTATTAGAATCACATCCAAATATTTACTTCTATTATATTTGATAACTTCAATTTTTAAAAAAAAATTGAAATTTATTATTTTTGTTAAACTGTTTGAATGAATTTTTCCACTAATATGTAGCTTGTTGGGATATCATTTAGTTTCATTAAGTTTTTTAATGTTTTATAAGTAAAAAAAGGCAATTTTTTTTTGTTAATAGTGTACTCTGAATTTTGTATATATGTTTTGATTGCAAAAAAGAAAAAGAAAAAATGAATATGAAGAAATTTTGCAGTTTTTTTTTAACCTAACATTAAAAAATTATTTTTAATGGTCTTGAATTTTCTGTTAATGATACCTTTAAAATCAATTGCAATTTTTATTTGCACAATCTGAATGCATTGTGCATTTTATAAGTTTTTAATATATTTTACTATTTCGTACATGCTTTTCTTATACATATTTCTTTTTTTTTGTCATGTATATAGTGGCAAGATATTGGTGAATTAAATAAACTGAAAAGTTTAAGAAATCTAATGGTCAGTAATAATCCTATTATTCTATCTGTAAATCCAGAGACTGCAAGGCAATTGATTATTGCAAAAATTCAAGGACTTGAAATATTAAACCGAACACAGGTATTTCAGCATTCATACTGTAATTATTAAGTGTGATTTAAAATAATGAATTTTTTTATGTATCAGTGTTGAGCTAAAATTTAATGTATACTTATATAATGAAGAAAATAGCTGAACAAATATTGCTTTATATTGTAGAATAATGAAATTTATTTGTCATTTTGAGAAACATGGTTTTTTTAAGTAGATAAATATATGTTAAAATTCTTATTGATTATAATTATATTAATTTTATTGTTCCGTAATGAAAGAACTTTATTTTTAGATTGAGAGGTCAGAGAGGCGAGGTGCTGAGCTGGATTACCTTAAAAGGTATCGAAATGAATGGGCTACAAATTATGGAAATGGAACCCAAAACAATCTTTCAGATGCTTTCACGACAGAACATCCTACTTACATCATGCTTCTTCAAAGTAAACTAAATATTCTTAAATTAATTAAAATAAATATTGTCATGGCTTATTTGTTAATCAAGACTCTTTGTATCAGTCAGTAGCATAACTGGACAATAGGAAAAGTGAAAAATGTTTAAAATGGGGCCCTTTGGAATAAAATTTCTTTCTTTCCATCATTTTTCACTCTTAAAAAATAAGAAATTAATAAAATCTGTATGCTTGTATATTTATAATGTTTCAAGTTATGGCAATGTAAGATCTTGAGTTTCTGACATTTTGCCAGTTCTTCTACCCTGTAGTTATACCATTCATTTTATTGTTATATTCCTTATAGTGTGCCATGTTATTTAAATTTCTTTAGCTCCTTCTGTTAGTTTAATGAGTTAATTTTTTAAAAAGGATATTTGTATATTATTTTTTTCTTAACTATTTTTTAAGAAATGAAATCAAACAATAAAAATAAGCCAAATATATATTTTCAAAACTATTTCATTACTTATTTTCAGAACATGGTGCTGCTGATGAAAATGAAGTCAAAGAACAAAGTACTTTAATAAAAGATAATTTGATTTGTATCCTTTGAAGTAATAATTTTTATTTATTTAGATTTCTGATAACATAAGCTAAAAACAAAAAAATATATTTAAAATTAAAATTAGAAAATTCAATTTTGCATTTCATTGCTAAATAGAATATAAAATATTAATTGACATTAAAAAATAATGTTTTTTTTAAAATTTGCATTTTTCATTATTCTCATATTATACTAAGTGGAAATTTCTGATTTATTTTATTATAGAAAAATAAGTAAAGCATTTATATACAGATTTCATATTTTTAAAAGAAATAAACATATTATGCCTTCATCTACACTGATGGGAAAAAAATCCCAACACTAGGAAGGAGCTGTGCTAGATAAACGAAATTTGGTAGGCGTGTTTATACATCTGAAAGACGACGTCGATTCAAATTTCGAGCTACTCTTGTAAGTGTGGCGCTAATAGCGACACTATGAACATGCAAATGAGGTTTGCTTTAAATAAGCTCTGTAAGGTTTGTGATCGTTATTTACAGTTGAGATTTGACGTAGTGGGTTAATGTTAGTCAAGGATGCCTCTGAGAAGACAAAGAAGCCATTATCAACAGCTCACTGAGTTTGAACGAGGTCGTGTTGTAGGGCTACGAGAAGGTGGGTTTTCTTTCCGCGATATTGCTGAAAGACTTGGCAGGAATGTATCCACCAATCCAGGAATGTATTAGTGGCAGTGGTCAAGGGAAGGTACTGCCTCAAGAAGACCAGGTTCCGGGCGGCCACGTGGTACTACTGAGAGGGAAGACTGTCGTATTCGGCGTATTTCTGATGAAAGCCGGTTCTGACTTGGTCGCAGTGATAGCCGTTTGTTGGTTAGAAGGAGGCCAGGTGAACGCCTGCTACTGACCTGTGTAGCCTAGACACACAGGGCCTACTCCTGGAGTTATGGTTTGGGGAGCAATTTCGTATGACAGCAGGAGCACTCTCGTGGTTATCCCACGCACCCTGACTGAAAATTTGTACGTAAGTCTAGTGATACAACCTGTTGTGCTGCCATTCATGAACAGCATTCAAGGGGGTGTTTTCCAACAGGATAACGCTCACCCTCATACCGCTGTTGTAACCCAACATGTTCTACAGAGTGTCGACATGTTGTCTTGGCCTGCTAGATCATCAGATCTTTCTCCAATTGAGCACGTATGGGACATCATTGGACGACAACTCCAGCGTCATCCACAACCAGCATTAACCGTCCCTGCATTGACCACCCAAGTGCAACAGGCATGGAACTCCATCCCACAAACTGATATCCGACACCTGTACGACACAATGCATGTACGTTTGCATGCTTGCATTCAAAATTCTGGCGGTTACACCGGTTACTAATGTAACAACATTTCACATTTGAAATGGTTCTTCTCGCCAATGGCTCTACCTGTGATGTTGAAACTTTAATCAATCAAATATGTTACCTAGACAAATGTATTCCTAAAATTTCATTACTGTACAATAATTTTTTCTTGGTGTTTTGATTTTTTTTTCCATCAGTGTAGTTTTCAAAAAGTTGTTATTAGTTATTGGATATTCAATGTGCATTACATTTTTAACTGATTATAATGACTTACTCATTTTATATATGCTCCTTAATGTAAAAAAGGTGTAAAAATTTTCAGTCCAAAAATGCCTGATAAGCCTATGTTAACTAAAAAATTGCCTGGTATGTATTAAAAAGTTTATATTAATTTATTTTCACTTTTTGTTTTGAAATAGAAAAATAAATTATTTCATGTTCTTTTGTGTTCAGATTTCAATTTACATATTAAAATTACATGTTAAATGATTTTTTATGAAATAAGTGTCATCATTTTCCTTTTTTAAAAATCATAGCACAAAAGGGGAAAAATTGGGAGAATTACTGATAAAAAATTAATATATTGCTATAGCTCATTAATGAGAATTTTTCAGAACTATTTTCCTCATCAACTCAGAAATGAAACTGTATTTCTGAGCATATGAGTCACTTAAAAATCTCTTGATTATTGAAATGTTGAGCCTCATGTGAATCATATTTATAAAAAACTAAATGTTGCTTTATCTAATTTAATTTCTTAACATCTCATTTTGCAATTTTGTAACAAATATTTTAAGGTAAAATTTTGAAAATTAGTCTCATGACAAAGATGACACTCTGATGTAAATGTTACTTCATCAAAATGAAAACATTTGAATCATTTGTGATCCACTTTGACTAATTGCTGCCCATTTTAACCCATCACTCCCATTCCAATCAAGGTGTTTGCAGTCATTTTGCCAAGGTCCTTAATGTTGCTTAGAATTTACAGCAATTGAAATTGATATGTGTGGGTTCAAGGAAACTGAAGCTAAATTTTGTTCAATGTTATAAGTATACTTGTACTAAATAATTTTGAAACTTATTAATCATGAATACTATAATTTAAGCAAATAACATGATGTACTTAGTCTCAAGTCGATAATTTGTTACCAAAGACTTGTTCATAAAGTTTTTGTAAAAATGTAATAACTTTTATTAAATAATGAAGGTACGTTTGAAAAATTTTAAAAAGTTGTTATTAATTTTTTGTAACTTTTAAAAGTTATTTTATAAAGAAAATAGTTTTTGAATTTTAAAAAAAATCAATGTTTTCAAAGTTTTTAAATATATTATTAATTTATATATAGTTATAGAATACTATATTTAATTTAATCATACATTGTACCACTATATTTCTAATTATTTTTCAGCTGAAATGACTGTTGGTAAATTGAAAGCTCTTGTTAAAAGAATGTTTAAAGTAGCAGCTCAAGAAGTAACACTTACACGTCTATTTAAAGAAGTATGTTGAAATAAATTTAATAAATAAGAAATGAAAAAATTAAGAATCTTGTTAAAAAAAATAATAGCAAAATTGTGTTTAATATTTGCTGCATCTATCTTTATTTTATTCTTAAACATAATTATATTCAGAAATAATCTATTCATAAAAACGTGTTAAATGATATTAAACTATGCACAAGTTTAAAATTGGTAACTTAAAACATAAAAAACACAGTTATTACATATATTTCAATTTTAAACAGACATAAATTAGTTTTTATTAAATAATGTACTTCAAATTGAGAGAAGACATTTGGTTAATTAGATATTAAAAATCTAATTATAATTTTGAAACTGCTGTCTTAGTGAGCATTTTCTAGTCAAGAAGTAACTACATGCTAAATCTGGTAACTTTAGGTCCAAAAGTCTACACTGTTGAGATTTAAAAAAAAATAATTTTATCAATATTTACTTTACATTACGCAGTTTATAGTTATTGTTAGCCATGTCATCTGATTAATATTTTAAAAACTTCTTTTATGACTTTAAAGTTTTAATATATTACAATATATATCAAAGTTAGATTCTAACAGTTCATTATAATGAAAATCTCTTGAACTTAAATCCAAGTTTTCTATTATGGCCATTTTTTTTTGTGTGTAAAAAAAAGACCTAGATTAAATTTTTCAAAACTATTAATTTATTATATTGAATGCTATTACCTGAATCAACTAGAAATGAAAAAAGATTATATATATTGAGATTATATATATTTTCAAGCATAATATTTGAAAAAGTTCCATCTTATAGTTTTTAATTTGGGCATTTAATCACAATTGCTTTATAGAATCATAAAAGTATTAGATTATTGTTTTTTTAGTCTTTATATTATATGAATTTTAATTTAAAATATGCTTAAATAAATTGCAATTTAGTAGTTTTCATTAAAATTGTTGATTTCGTTCATGACATATCTTTTCTTTAAAGACAGCATAAATTTAATTTTTTTTTTTCCTTAATTTAGGATGAATCTCAAAAAACAGAAATGGACAACAACCTGAGACAATTGTCTTTCTATTCAATTTCTGATCAAGATAAAATTGCTGTGGAATGGTGAAAATTAAAGCAGTAAGTATCTTTTATTATTTTGCTTTATATTGATTTTATTAACACACTGTATGTGGGACACATACTGATACTTGAGCATGGGTCATGTACTAGTATGGGTTAGTGTAACAACATGGTTTGTTTGTGGGCACAAAAATAATGGTATAGACAGGAAGCCGAATGTTCTTGTCTACGACATAGATTCTGGAAACATTTAGATAAATAAAAACTAGTTTTTACATCAGTTGATGCAGAACCACAGAATGGTAAGGTTAATTAAAAAAATCAATTTATATTTAAAATTAACTTTTTATTTATCCTTGCAAAAATGAGTGAATTTTGCCTCTTCTTAGAGGAAAATGCTTTGAACATTACCTCACTGGGAAACATTATTAGTTTTGTAATTGCTCTTTTCATTTTTTTATAATGTAAAAATGTTTATATATAATATCATTCCAAAAAATTAAAACCATATACTACTATTTCTATTTCATTTTTCATATTTATGATACTATTATAAATTTATCCACTAAAAAATATATATTTTGTTTACAAAAATCTTATGGTTATTACTTATATATTTCAATACAAAATATGAAAAGTTGGTTAAAAGAATGAAATAATTTTCGATCTATTGAGATTGAACTGAATAACTAAATGTACGCTCAAAACACCCGCTCCCAGTACAATTTCGCTGCGCAATGTACCTGCACAATGTGTTAATATGAAATTGAGTAAATTATGATTAATATTGTTTGCTCTTTTTACAGATTGAGAGCTTCAAAGAATCCTTGCTGTTGCTGTACTATATTTGCATTGCTCACCAATTTTATTTTTGCTCTGCTTTGTAAATTATATTTTTATTACTAATAAATCATGTTTTTATATGCGTGTTAGAGCAATGTATTGAAAATCGCTTTTTACTTTCTTTCTGTCTTAGATTATAAATATGGATTTCTTGTCCTCCTATCAATGTATATGAAATTAGAAAATTGGTTATGCAAGTACATCTAGGCAAAAGTCTCAATATACATTTATCAAAAAATAGTCATATTAGTAAAGCTCATTTAGGCTGTCCAAATTCATTAGAGAAATTTATTTTAACATGACTGAAGTTGCATTTATATGTGTTAAGCAAAAGATTTTATTCTAATGTGTTGCAATTTATTATTTATGGTTGGTGCATATAGCATTTAATATATGTAAATGCAGAAAATGTACAAGTGTGGGGGATACAAGAAATTTAGAGATAATTTGAATTTGAATGTAACATGATGATGTGTTAGGTCTGATTAGCCTGCATTCATAATATTTTTGAAAATTCACTCTTAATTTTAACTACAATAATTATGTATAAACAAAATGGATCTTTAATATTATTACAAAACACCTATATATAAAAGCACCTATATAGAAAAATATTGTAAAATATACATTAAAATGTTTCCTTCAAATTTACTGAAAAAAATGTATGGAAATAAAATTGAAATTAATGGAAAGTTAAAGTTTTCAATTTTTAAAGAGTGTAAAAATGTTTTTCCTGTATTAATAGTTAAATAATGTTATAGATGAAATATATTAAAAGCTGACCTAATTAAAATTTTGGAAGTATATTATTATTAAACTTCAATTACCGAAAAGTAATTATGTGAAAATTTGTTATCATTGATTCTAAATCTAAAAATATATTTAATAAAGGCTTTTGAACAATTTTTGCATTATACATGTCATGGAACAATTTACAGATAACATTTAGCCTATGAAGATTATCATATTAAAAAGACTGCATAAATGATAAATTTATAAAAATTTCATAAATCATAGAACAGAAAATACAGCAAAAATTAAGAATTGCTTAAAATTGTTGTCAAAACACTTTAAATCAATTTCTCATCTTTTCTATTGAATTTTTATGCAGTTTTAAAAATTGAATTATTGAACGAAGTAAAAATTCATAAGCATTTTTTAAAAAAATTTAAAGTAAGTTTCCTAATAATATAACACATTTCACATCGATAAAATATACTTTATATTATTTGAAAGAGAATTTAATGTACAATAAGGCAGTGAATTTTCATTTTTGTTAAACGAAAGTTAACAGTCAGTTAATTTAAACGAAATATTTAGTGAATAAAATGTAGTTCATTTCGCACTATTTGCTTTTCACCTTCAATGGATTTGTTAAGATAGAAAAAGATATTCTAAAGATTTGTGCCTCTATAAAAAGAAAAAGCTGTGTATAGAGATTTCAAAATACTCATCCTTGATCTCGTACTTACTCACCCTTGAAAAAGAAAGTATGATTGAACCATTTTTTCCATCAAAGTCAGAGGAATTTTCGAAAACATATTTGGAAGCTTGAAATAAATTTGAAAAATATTCATGAATTATTACTCAACCCAATTATATAAGGAACTCAAATTAGAGAAATAACAAATATTTTAATAATAAAAATGTTTTTAAAAAATGAAATCTATCGCCACAAATTTGAAGTTATGATGTGAGAACAATATTATTTTTTAAGTCATTCTTTGTCTTAATTAATTAAAGTCATTAATCAGTTTAAATCAATATGAAACAATCCCGATACTTCTCTATCGATCTCTATTCATCCGCCCCTCTCTCTATATATATGTTTAATTTTTTCAATTTTTTTAGCTTGCAAACAAATTTTTGTACTCGGGCGGTTTGAGATATTTTTTTAAACCAATCGTTTTTCTAAATATCGACGCATGCGTAATCTGATAGTCTTGGGATTGTTTGAAACCAGTTTAAACTGGTTAACGACAAATTAATTAAGACAATTTGTAAGAATGCAAAGAATGAATAATTTGAAAATCAAGTTGTAGTTGAAGATAAATCGCCAAATATGACAACCTTCTAAAAGCGAAAAATTGGTGCCTCAAAAGCGATAAATCGCCAATTTATTCAAAAACCGTCATGTTCTCCCATGATAATAATGTGAGACTGCAGATCACGTACTCAAAAAGATAGGAATTTTGCGGTCAGGATTGATAAAAGTATCTTTCCGCGTCTGATACAAATGAGCATAATTTTTTAAGTTCATTTGTTTCTTTTTAATATTTATTTTTAATTAAAAAAAATCAATTAACTTTACCAGCGGGTGACCGAGCTCCGCTCGGAGAAAACAGGTATCGAAGCTAACTCGAAAATTTAAATTTTCAATTGTGAGTTATCAAAACAATACATGCCATAAGAAAATTTGTGAAACCATTGGTGAAAAGATAACCGGTTAAAGTGCACCATTGTAAACTATTCTAAACAAAGTTAGAGTTTGGAAAGGGAACTATTCTATACAAAGGTAAAGTAAAGGTAAAGATTGAAGTGTGTTGAAGTTCAATATTTTTGACAAATTTATTTAGAAAAACCAAACATATATACATACATAAGAAACATATTATAAACCTATAACAGCATAAACATAAAACTTTATTAGTTCGCCATATTGGCTATAGATGGCAGCACGTTACCGCTTGAAAATTTAAGTAGCCATTATGGCGAACTAATAAAGTTTGAAAATATCCTATCTGTAACTCCGAACTGCTCGACCGTAGCGCTTCAAAACCGGCGCCAATCGATTCCTCGTGGCCGAAAACCCCAGACCCCCAAGTTTACCGGAGTTTATTAATTCTGGGGCGATTTTCGACTTGGCAACCATTCCTCGTATTATAGTATTAATTAGATATGTATGGCGATGAATAAATATTTTGTCATAGAGATATGGAAGCAGTAGCTACTGTGAAAAAATTGGTATTTATTTTTCCCAAATTTAACAGATGATAATTTTCTTCCCCAAATAACTCATGACTTTCCTGCTTTTATCATTGCTCTTAATTTTATTAATACTGGGAGTGCTGTGAGCATCTTCTGAGGACATCATATCATGCATTTAACTTTCATTGTCAATTATTTGTTTTATTTAATTGTTAATTTTTAACTTCATTGTTAATTAATATTTTGTTAATATCTATCTTAAATAATGTTTTGTGCAGGCGTTTATTGTTTTATTTTAATATTAAAAGTGCTTAGTCTGACCAAACCTTCACTTTAATTATGAATAAAAGATAAAATTTATAAGATAATATAAATAAAAATGGCCGAAAGCATTAATTATCATAAAATATTTTCACAATTTTTAGTTTTAGCCTTATAAAGCTATTTTCTTTATTTTGTGACATAGAATAATGTAATTCTCTTTACATTCAGATTATAAAACAATGTAAGAAATTGAGAAGTTATTCTAAAAGAACCCTAGTTGCACACTAATATCGTACAAGATTGCATAACATTGAGCTATATTGGCAATATTATTTTATATTGTAGAATATTGTTTAATATGAAATAATATCGCACAATATTGTGAAACAGGCTGTCAGAATCGGCCTTCTCTATGAAGGAGCCCTGGTGCTGGAAATTATTTAAGCCCCTAAATTTATTAGCAAAGCAAAATAATAATAATAACGAACATTTGCATATTTATTTAACGCGTGATTTTGTTTTCGCTTTTATTTACTCGAGGAAAATTTTAAAAATATCCCATTTCTTTTTTGATGGTATAGCAAGAGCATTTAAGCATTACACCCATAAGTTTGACAGAAAATAATCCTTTATTAATTTTAATTTGCTGAAAGTGGGTTCAGTATTTATTACAAAAACTGGCAATGTAAAGAAAAATCTTAACATAGTTAATACATTTAGAAATAAATCATTGTAATTATTAATTAATATACACTGAAGTGACAAAAGTCATGGGATGACTGTTGATATCGTGTCGGTCCTCCTTTTGCCCGGCGAAGTGCAACAACTCGACGTGTCATGGAGTCCACAAGTCGTTGGAAGTCCTCTGCAGGAATATTGAGCCATGCTGTCTGTATAGACGTCCATAATTGTGAAAGTGTGGATGGTGCAGGAGTTTAGGCACGAACGGACCTTTCGATGATGTCCCATAAATGCTCGATGGGATTCATATCGGGCGATCTAGGTGGCCAGATCATGCGCTGGAATTGTCCGGAATGCTCTTCAAACCAATCGCGAATAGTTCTGACCCGGTGACATGGCGCATTGTCATCCATAAAAATCCCATCGTTGTGTGGGTACGTGAAGTCCATGAATGGGTGCAAGTGATCTGCAAGCAGCTGAACATAACCATTTCCAGTCAATGATCGGTTCAGTTGCACCAGAGGACCGAGTCCATGCCATGTAAAAACAGCCCACACCATTATGCAGCCGCCACCAGCTTGAACAGTGCCTTGCTGACAGTTTGGGTCCATGGCTTCGTGGGGTCTGTGCCACACTCGAACTCTATCATCAGCTCGTAACAACTGAAATCGTGACTCATCTGACCACTCCACGGTTTCCCACTGGTCTACGGACCAGTCGATATGCTCACGAGCCCAGGAGAGTCGCTGCAGGCGATGTCGTGCTGTCAGTAAAGACACTCGAGTCGGTCTTCTGTTGTCATAGCCCAAGGAAGACAAATTTCGCTGCACAGTCCTATCGGACACGTCCCTCGTACGTCCCACATTGATTCCTGCAGTTATTTGACGAAGTGTTGCGTATCTATTAACATTGACCATTCTACACAGACGTCGGCGGTCTGGGTCGTTAAGTGCAGGTGGTCGCCCACTGCGCTGTCCATGATGGGATGTGATGCCTGAAATTTCATACTCTCGGCACACTCTTGATACTGTGGATCTCGGAATGTTGAATTCCCTAACGATATCCGCAATGGAATGACCCATGCGTCTAGCTCCCACTAACATTCCACGTTCAAAGTCTGTTAATTCTCGTCGTGCCGCCATAAATCACGAAAAACCTGTTCACATGAATAACTTAAACACAAATGAAAGCTCTGGAAAACGAACTGCGCATTTATACTTTTTCGCTGCGATACTACTGCCATCTGTATATTTGCATATTGCTATCCCATGACTTTTGTCACTTCAGTGTATACTGCGATATGTGTTGAGCGTCATTTACATCCCTCTCATTCAAAATTAAATCCCGTTGCAAAGTAATTATTTGGATAAGATTTTCACTTACATCGTTATTATAAAGTTTTTTGGACCCATTTTCTAATTAATTTTTTTCTAAAGTTTTTGTGTCAATGATTAATTTGAAATACTTTTAATTTCGTCTTCTCTCTGTACAATACCAGTACTAGTTACAGAATTAAAAAATAACATCTAAATTTCTCAACTAAGTTTTCTACAATTTCATCTTCTGCTGTTTAGAAATATATATACTCTAAATCAAATAAATCTATTTGAATTCGTTTTTCAAGAAAACGCTTACCGTTTTTAATTCGTCTAAATATGAATTAAATTGCGTGCTTTAATTTTGGATTTCAGCATTAATTTTTTAAATAAATTAAAAGCCCAGTCGAAAACAATTATTTTTATTTGATATAGTTTATTAATAGTTAATTTTGGACGATATTGTAAATTATTCCATTAAGCATAAAATAAATGTCATTTCTTCATTGAAGTCAATAGAGTTTTAGCTCCGGAATCTCTGCAGCATCGATTTTGGCTTCCGAAGGAATGTTGCATAATGGTTTGAGAGTAATGTTTAAATGCTTTGTAGATTTCCCCATCTATTTGTAGATACAGAAAATAAGCAATACAAGCATTGCAATAACAAAAATAAAATGTAATATATACCGATGGAAGCGACATCACAAATCAATAAATTAAAAGAGCATAATAAGCCAGGCACGCACTTAGATTGCATGAGAGCAACAGAGAAAAATTTCTAGATTTTACATTTTTAAATTTTCCTTTCGTGTTTCTACTGTTGTCGCATGCCTGTCCATTACAATCCATAATCTATACTTATAATA
>JAPMOQ010023867.1:27175-81559 GCA_026543055.1 Argiope trifasciata | reverse complement strand
TGTGTGTGTGTGTGTGTGTGTGTGTGTGTGTGTGTGTGTGTGTGTGTTGGCGCTCTACAGGCCAGACCGTTGGACCTACAGCTACCAAATTTGGTACATTTATACCTTGGAGTTTGGGAATGTGCACCTCGGAGCCCTTTTTTCGAATTTTTAATTAGCATTTGAATTAATTAAAATTTAAGCGAAATTTCAACGTTTTTCCGCTATAACTTCCGAAAATATTATCGCATAAACATGATTTTTACATCAATTTAAAGATTTAAAAAAATTAGCTTCCTAATGGCATCAGTGTTTTAATGTATAACTTAAGCTTCTATTTTTAACGAATTTTTAAAGAAATATTTAACCATGTTTTTTTAGCACGTGACTGGATAAAATAAAATAAAACAATGCCGGAAGTTCAAATAAAAAAACAACAACAATCATCGCAAATCAAATCTAAAGAAATACAACTTTCAGCACGTGACTGGATAAAATAACATAAATATAAAATGTGATATCCTCTAAAAAAAGAAATGCAAGGCAATGGATTCTATGATCGTTTGCAATATATATATATATATATATATATATATCATTAATTCCATAAATTATCTTTATTTACAGTAAACCTGGTTGAATTTAGACAGCATATGCATTGAAATCCCGACTTAATGGCATATTTCTATAATCGTTTGTAATATCTGTATCATTAATTCAATAATTTTTTCCCTTTTTCGCTTTCTTTAAAAAACATATTTAACATTTTGGCAACATCACCGAAAAAAACATTTTTATTATTTTGGAAACATAATCGATAAATTGTTAGAGCATTAAACTCAAAAAGTTTCTCCGAATAAAGTTACCGACTCTTTAACTACTAATAACTGAATCTTGTAACTTTAACTATTTCTTAAATTTTGGCTAATGAATGTGATTTAATTGAAAATTTTAGAACGCATTACTCATGGCGAACCAGCTGGTCGCCAAAGGCGGCTAGTATCTAAATAAAACTCACTTAATATTTCCGAATAGATATTTTTCTAGTCCTTCTCCAGTTACTTCAATAAACCCTATAAAGGACTCATTTATATTTAAATCTTTTCTCTTCAAAATTTATATACCTAATAAAGACTGAAGTTTGTTTATGGAAAATATTAGAAATAGAATCCATTTAGATATTGTAATATATGGCTGCATTTACAATATTTTTTGTTTTACTAAAAACTTCATTTCCTAAGGTAGGGACAATTTGATGTTGTAAAGTATGAACTAAATCATTGATAATTTAGTTTGTGGTGTTTTTTATTCTGTTTATATAATCCGTAAGCACAGAGTTGTGTTTACTCGGTTATTCGATTGCACTTAAAAAATTTCCATTATTGGCCCTTTCTATTATTTTGTGGTTTCAAGAAAGTGGAAGATTATTACACCCTAAAAGTAGAATCTCATCTACAATTCTTTGAAATAGTAATTTAAGCCATGCTGTTTCTTTACTTATATTTGGATTTGTTTTATCAACAGTCGAACATAAATTTAGTCTTTATAGTATTTTTTTTTCCAAAGTGTGCATTGCTAGGAGTTGGTCGCTTGATTTATTATCGTTTTACTTTTTGTTTGAACAAGTTAAAGGCCTTATCACACGGCGAAATATCGTATGCATTTAGCGATGGAGAATAATACAAAACTTCATCAGAAAATAAATATTTAATTAATAATTACTAAAGCACTTTAAATATTTGATGAAATCAGATGAATACATATTAATGATTCACTAAACTCGAAGTTTAAAAAGGAAAAAGATAACATTTGCGAAGTTCCATTAGCCAGTTATTCCAAAATAATAATTTCTTGCTGTTGCCAACGCCAAAAGTAGAATGCACTTGAGTTGTACGAACTCCTATTGTCAACGCCACATGCACTTTCCGTCAGAAATTTTTCGTTTTTACTCTCAGAACCGGTCAAGCAAGTTTCATAATCGACAATTTTTTCTAACCAGCTAGAAAATGCTGTCGATAGTGATGGAAATATTGTCTGCAAACGAAATTCAACTAATCATGTGAATCTTCGATAGTGACGTCACACAAGAGACGTCACTTTCGTTACCGATTGCTGATGAAAGCGCAGGTGATATTTCGCCGTGTGATAAGGCCCTGTCATAACAAAATTGTTAGATACGCTATGCCCATAGCTTATTTTAGAAATTTTAATAACTAAAAACTAAATTAATGTAACTGTCAAGAATAGTTTTTTACTTTCGAAATTTGAATGCTTGGAAACTATTATGTCCATCTCATTTAGAAAATACAAAAAAAAAAAATCACTGTCACGCTATCATTTTATAATATCCAAATAATTCGAATAAAAAATGTAGATAAAGCATTGCAATTTTATTAACATGATATAAAATAATACGTAAATAAAATGAATTTAAAACCTTGTGGTGACATCTTAATAAGCCAGTACCTACCACTAAACAGCGGTGGCCATTTTTGTATAGTGGATAAGTTAGTGGCTTTCAAACCCGAACATCACAGGTTCGATCCTTGGCGGAGTTCAACCTACGTATTGGCACAATTCCGCCAACACATACGCCAAAACCTCATATAAGCTCAGTTCACATTACTTTCTAATCACCAAACAATTTACCTAGAAGGGGGCCTGAGAATAATTTAGCGCCTGTGACCTCAAGCTGTCAAAATCCGCCACTGTTCTGTAGTCATCAATTTTGCCAGCGCCATAAAGCCACTGAGACGGAAGTTAAGTGAAGTCAAAAGTCAGATAATCCGCCAGTCAGAATCAGATCTAGATCAGAGACCAGCTCATCCCTGATTCGGTACCCCCAAAGGTATCATTTGTTAGGGGAACTTGGAGCACTTTGCAGTCACGACCTATTTAACTACCATTAGCCAACATGGCGATCTTTGGCCATGAAGAGGACAGAACTCGCTACCTTTCGGTTACGAGACTGACGCTCTACCTACAAGGCTACGGCAGCCCATCTTATTAAAAGTTGAAAGATAAAATATTAATGTGATGATGGATACTTTAATGTGAAATTCAAGAATGATTAGCATGCAAAATGTTTTTTAGTTTGCTTTCAACAGTCCTGACTTGCGTTGTTAGCCTTGGAATAGAAAATTGCAAGCCTGCTTCGAAGTCGGTGATATGTTACGATCATTTTGAAGAATTTATTCAATGTATGCCCATGTACTAACTATAGGAGATTGAAACCAATGGAATTCCAGTAATTTTTATACTGTGACAGCATATCTGACAAGCAACTTTTTATCAAAAGCTATCTGATGAATGTATCAGAACCAAATGATGTGATGAGATAAAGGTTTCCAAATTGAACAAGAACTACAAAAAGTATTATGTAAATTGAAATGTCCTAAATTTTTGAAGGATTGCATTCAATTTAATATTACTGAAAGAATCGATAACAGCAAAATATCCAATGTAAGGGTTACAGTAGAAAAAGCTATTTCAAGAATTAAAATGTACAACTATTTAAAATGGACTCTCTGTTATACATGTTTATACACTGTTTATACGAGTACATGTTTATACGAGTACATGTTTATACGAGTACATGTTTATACGAGTACATGTTTATACGAGTGACAAAAGTCATGGGATAGCAATATGCAAATATGTAGATGGCAGTAGTATCGCAGCGAAAAAGTATAAATGCGCAGTTCGTTTTCCAGAGCTTTCATTTGTGTTTAAGTTATTCATGTGAAAAGGTTTTTCATGATTTGTGGCGACACGACGTGAATTAACAGACTTTGAACGTGGAATATTAGTTGGAGCTAGACGCATATGGGTCATTCCATTGCGGATATCGTTAGTGAATTCAACATTCAGAGATCCACAGTATCAAGAGTGCGCCGAGAGTTTGAAATTTCAGGCATCACATCCCATCATGGACAGCGCAGTGGGCGATCACCTGCACTTAACGACCGAGACCGCCGACGTCTGTGTAGAATGGTCAATGTTAATAGACACGCAACACTTCGTCAAATAACTGCAGGAATCAATGTGGGACGTACGAGGGACGTGTCCGATAGGACTGTGCGGCGAAATTTGTCTTCCTTGGGCAATGACAGCAGAAGACCGACTCGAGTGCCTTTACTGACAGCACGACATCGCCTGCAGCGACTCTCCTGGGCTCGTGAGCATATCGACTGGTCCTTAGACCAGTGGAAAACCGTGGCGTGGTCAGATGAGTCACGATTTCAGTTGTTACGAGCTGATGGTAGAGTTCGAGTGTGGCGCAGACCCCACGAAGCCATTTACCCAAAGTGTCAGCAAGGCACTGTTCAAGCTGGTGATGGCTGCATAATGGTGTGGGCTGTTTTTACATGGCATGGACTCGGTCCTCTGGTGCAACTGAACCGATCATTGACTGGAAATGGTTATGTTCAGCTGCTTGCAGATCACTTGCAGTCATTAATGGACTTCACGTACCCACACAACGATGGGATTTTTATGGATGACAATGCGCCATGTCACCGGGCCAGAACTGTTCGCGATTGGTTTGAAGAACATTCCGGACAATTCCAGCGCATGATCTGGCCACCTAGATCGCCCGATATGAATACCATCGAGCATTTATGGGACATCATCGAAAGGTCCGTTCG
This sequence comes from Argiope trifasciata, assembly GCA_026543055.1. Lineage (NCBI taxonomy): Eukaryota > Metazoa > Arthropoda > Arachnida > Araneae > Araneidae > Argiope > Argiope trifasciata. The sequence goes on along the minus strand of JAPMOQ010023867.1, from coordinate 76,934 downwards.
TGCCCAAACTCCTGCACCATCCACACTTTCACAATTATGGACGTCTATACAGACAGCATGGCTCAATATTCTTGCAGAGGACTTCCAACGACTTGTGAACTCCATGACATGTCGAATTGTTGCACTTCACCGGGCAAAAGGAGGACCGACACGATATTAACAGTCATCCCATGACTTTTGTCACTTCAGTGTATAATGTTGATTCAGTTTTTTTTATTACTTGCATGTTGTGTAACTTTAAAAGATCATTCATTGACATCAAATAATTTTTGTATATGATTTTTAGTTGATGCATTGAAATAAAATGCGTCATGAGATTTTACTTTTTTATTACGAACCTTTAAAGCATTTGTAGAGAAATTTTGATGTTATGCAATGCATATTAGAGAATTGACACGTTAAATCATTTGGAATAACATCGACTCTGCGAAACACAGCTTTATTAACAGAAACAAAAGTAAACACTAATTTTTAAAGCAATTTCCGGTTGCCAACTCGGAAAAACATATAAGTAAAAATATTTAGATACATCATAAAAAATGCGGAAATACAGTGAGTCAGCGAGGATAATCTTTTTAAAATAACAATAATAAATCTTGCATTTCCGCTGATGCACGTGATACAAAAAATAATACTTCAGCGATCAGAATTTCGGCACCACATCACTCCCCTGCCGAGTGAGGTACCGAACGATAAAAAGTCTTTACAGGTAACGAGCAGGGCGTCGAACTACACGTCCAGTTCTGGTTGATTGGTTTGGTTTGGTTTTTTGGCACAAGGGCCATAGATTTGACCATGCTGCGCCAGACTAAGTGAAGTTATTTCAAGGTAAAAAATTTGAAATTATTTGATACAATTTAAAATTTGAAAAACAAAATTGATTGATATAATTTGGAAAAAAAAAACAACCACTAAATGTGTGAATAAAAACCAATAGATTTTAAAACGGGTAAGAGATTATCATGGGGCGTTTTCCCAAGTAAAGCAGATAAATCAATATTATTAGATTTAAAAAAATGTAAACGCTGTGTATCAAAATTTGGGCATTCAGAAAGCACATGTTGGACGGACACAGTACAATTGCACCGAGAACACATTGGAGCTTGTTCTCCTAACAGCAGATGACGATGCGTGAACCGAGTATGACCCAGTCTCAATCTGGTGAGAACTGTATCCGTTTTTCTATTCATTTGTGAAGGCCAAAGTTCGATAGTAGGTTTAATTCGATGAAGCTTTTTTTTACTTTCAATGTCCCATTCTCTTTGCCATTTGTTTAAGAGAGATATTTTTAAATGCTTTTTCAAGTCTGTTACAGGTGCAGAAGTATTCTTTGAGGCAGTTGCCAATTTGGCAGCTTTGTCTGCTCTTTCATTGCCCACAATCCCAACATGAGACGGTACCCAGCATAATAAAACATTAAAATTTCTAGATTCTAGTTTATTTAAAATATCCAAAACATTTAAAACAAGGGGGTGATAATACTGAGGATGAAATGATTTAAGAGATTCTAATACACTAAGGGAGTCTGTGTAAATAATGAATTGCTTTTGTAGTCTATTATAGATTTCTTCTAGTGCGTATAAAATAGCAGTTATCTCTGCCGTGAACACTGAACAGAAAGAATTAATTTTAAATGAAAACACATTATCCGGGAAAATAACTGAAAAAGATACACTATTGGCTGATTTGGATCCATCTGTAAAAATTGGAATAAAGTCAACATCCTGTGTTCGAGAAATATTTGTTGATAGATGATATCTGATGTGTCAGATTTTGTAAAATTTGCAAAAGGATTTAAATAATGAAAAACAGGAATTTTCCAAGGAGGGAACTTATTTTTTGGTTGAAGGGTTACTTTTAAATGGAGTTGATTTAAATCTGTAAGAATGTTATGCACTCTCCTATGAAATACAGGAATAAAGGATTGCCTGGCTTCGGCCAATCGAATAAAAAAAGGACGCAGTTCAAAATTGTGAAATGGATGGCTTATATCTGATTTAATCTTAAAATAATAATTCAATGAAAGCATTTGCCTTCTAGATTCAAGGGATGGTTCAAAACTGTCGACATATAAGCTTTTAATGGGTGAAGTTCGGAAAGCTCCTGTACATAAACGAAGAGCTGCATGGTGAATTGGGTCCAATTTTTGCAATATACTTTTTCTAGCGGAGCCATAAATTACAGAGCCATAATCAAGCTTAGAGAGAACAGTAGCCTTGTATATCTTAAGCATGGAGATTCTGTCAGCCCCCCATGCTGTTGTCGATAATACTTTTAAAATATTTAGAGACCTTTCACATTTTTTCCGTAACTGCTGTATATGAGGCAAGAAGGTGAGCTTTTTGTCAAAGATAACACCCAAAAATCGAATTTCATTGACAAATGGTATGTTTTCTCCATTTAATTTTAGTTCAGGGTCAAAATGAATATTGCGTTTTTGACAGAAATGGACACAAGCGGTTTTCGAAGTAGAAATAGTAAATCCATTATCATTACACCATTGATTAATACTATTGATTGCAATCTGCAGTTGTCTTTGGATAAAATTCATATTCTTTCCTGTACAGGATATGTACAGGTCATTAACATATAATGATCCTTTCACAAGAGGGGATAATATTTTTAAAATGTTATTTAGTTTTACGATAAAGAGGGTTACACTTAAAACACTACCTTGGGGAACACCCTCCTCCTGAATAAAAAAATTTGAAAGCTCTGTTCCCACTCTAACCTGAAATTTTCTGAGTTTTAAAAAATTCTTTATAAAAATGGGAAGATTTCCTCTTAATCCGATGTTATGTAAGTCTTTTAAAATTCCATACCTCCAAATTCTATCATACGCTTTTTCAATATCAAAAAAGATAGCAACTAGATATTTTCTCTGTAGAAAGGAGAGACGGATATCGGTTTCAAGGGCCAAAATATTATCGAGAGTGCAACGACATTTTCTAAATCCACTTTGGGATGGATGTAGCAATTTACTGTCTTCCAGGTAATAAATTAATCTGTTATTTATCATTCTTTCCATTAGTTTACAAAGACAACTTGTCAAAGCTATTGGACGGTAGTTAGATGGATTAGTCGGATCTTTGCCTGGTTTTAAGAGAGGAATAATTACAGCCTGTTGCCAAATAACAGAAAAATGGTGTTCTCGCCAAATGCGGTTGTACAGATATAACAAATTCTTCTGTGACTCTATTGTTAGATGTTTGATCATGGTATATGTGATATTATCTGGGCCAGGTGCAGATTCATGCATCTTTGAGAGACTTGTTTGAAATTCCTGAAAACTAAAATCACAGTTATAGGATAGATAAATCTTAGAATCAAAATGCAATTTTTGCTTTTCTGCTTTCTTTTTGTTCTCTAAAATCTTACCGGGGTAATTTTCACTACTGCATGTATCAGCTAAAGACGAGGCGATGGTATTTGCAATGTCTTTTAGGGTGGATATTGTTTTTCCTTTATCAACTAAGACAGAAATAGTATTCAATTGAGGGACACCAGAAATTTTTTAAATTTTATACCAAAGTTTTTTGCTAGATATAGTTGATGTTATGCCAGAGACAAACTTCTGCCATGACGCTCTGCGACTAATTCTTTGAATTCTTCTGGATTCCGATTTAGATTTTTTAAAAATAATGAAATTTTCAGTTGTGGGACGCCTGCGGAAAATATCCCAAGCCTTTCTTTGTTTCTTATAAGCCTGTTGGCAGTCAACATTCCACCATGGTTTATTTTGTTTTCTGTAATTACCAGTCGTCTTGGGTATTGATTTATCTGCTGTTTCAATTATGGTTTTGACAATATAATTAAGAGCATCGTCTATAGTGGAAGATCTAATTATTTCAGAATCTAAATTTACTAGTGAAGTAAATCGTTGCCAGTTAGCGGCATTTAGGATATATTTAGGTGGCCTGAAAATACTATTTTCATTATGTCTATTGTCAGTTATAATTAATGGAAAATGATCACTGTTATACAAGTTATTATCAACTGTTAAATTCAAAAAAGGCAAGAGAGATGGAGAACACACTGCAAGGTCAACTGAATGAAATGTACGTGTGGGTAAATGGAAATGTGTTTTTTCATCAGAATTTAAGAGACATAAATTATGATCTGAAAGAAATTTTTCAATCTGTAGACCACGGGAATTGTTATCAGAACTACCCCATAGGGGACTATGGCCGTTAAGATCGCCAATAATTATAAAAGGACGTGGGAGTTGATAAATCAAATTATTAAGATCTATTTGACTGACATTTTCATTTGGGGGTAAGTAAATGTTGCAAACTGTAATTAAGGATTGTGTCTGAATACGTATAGTCACAGCTTGAAAGTTGGTATTAAGGTTCAGGGGCATGGAAGGGATGTCAGTTGCAGCAAGTATTGCAACACCACCAGAAACTCGTTCTTGAGCATGATGTTTGCTATAGATTTTATAATGACGGATATTATGTTTGTCTGTTTTGAGGTAAATCTCTTGCAACGCAATAAAGGCGGGATGATATTTGTTAATAAGATCCTTTAATTCAGTATTCTTGTTTTGAAAACCACGACAGTTCCATGAAATGAACGAGGCCATAAAATAGAAAAGAAAGAAAACAAAAAAACAACAAAAAAAGGAAACACCAACACTAACAGAAGGACAAAAACACTAAGGAGAAGTGGGAAGAACTTCTCCGTCACTGGTAAGCATTTCATCATCAGACAAATGCATTTTAAGGAGTGGATCGTTATCAAGTTCTTCACTTGTTTTTTTAACAGAATCTTTCAAAAAATCTTTTTTAGTAGGGACACTATTTGTAAGAGAGTTCAAAATATCTCTTTTTTCAGCAAGTCTTCTTGCACGTTTGGCAGCTTTTGATTCTTTTAATTTTACTAAATCGGTAGATTTGTGTTCCTGTTTTTTATCATCTCGAGGTTTTTTAGAATTTCTTTTAACTAAAGAACCCTCTTTTGAAGAAGGTGCATTGGAAAGAGGAACTTTATCTAATGAATTATTGATACTTGATGAAGCCGTTGTAGAAGATGTAGGAATATTAAATTGAAATTCGCTAATATCAACTGTGGCAGAAGCAATGGCTGGAGGAATTGTTTTTGCAACAGCTTGGTTGGTAGTATTCTGGGACAAGGTAGAAGCAGAGGAAATTTTTTCCCACGAATTTTTTATCTCAAGCAGTGCTAACCAGTCGCTTTTCTTTATTGTAATTGTTTCATTACCTACTGAAGGATGTGTTGTTGCAAAGGCTGTAGACATGGAACTTGTTTGACCATTTTTTAAGTTTTGCTCAGAGATAGTGTGAGAGGGATTTAAAGCTGCTGAATAGGATAGACCTGGTTGGGGAGTTCTGTCGTTTACAATTTTTCGGGCTTCTGGAAATGAAATGTTTCGAGTAATTTTAATCGTTTGTATCTCTTTCTCTTGTTTGTAACGTGGGCAGGATTTTGAATAAGCTGGATGTTCTGCGGAGCAGTTGCAGCATTTTGGTGTTGTACAAGAGCAAGCATTACTTTCATGATCTGGAAGAGAGCAGTAAGCACATAGTTGCTTAGAAGATTTACAGGCTGTTATTGTATGACCAAATTTTTGACATTTAAAACATCGAAGTGGATTTGGTATATAATGTTTAACTGGACAATTAATGTAAGCAATTTTAACCGATTTCGGCAACAAAGGAGTGTCGAATGTTAATATTAGATGCTTTGTTGGGAAATTTTGACCATTTCTTTTTATTGATATTCTACGAACTGATATGACTTTTTGTGCTTTCAGAGCATCAAGGATATCTTCTTCGGTATCTCTGTTAAATTCGCTTTGTGAAATAACACCTCTTGAATGGTTTAATGTCCGATGTGGACTGACAGTAACTTCGATATTTGCTATTTTCTCAAGTTTTAATATATTTTCAGATTGTTTTGAATTTGCAACTTCAACAAGTAAGTTTCCATTGTTTAGTTTCTTGATCGATTTCACTTCTCCAATCATTGAAACAATAGTTTTGTGTATTAAAATAGGAGATAAATTGCTCAAAGTGTTTTTTTCAGCACTAATTATAAAAAATTTAGGATAAGCATTACTATAGTGTGAATTAGAATTAGCCATACGACATTAGAAAAGATTCGGGCCCGACGGCATCGCCCACCACGGAGCCCAACATGGGATGGCAGTTACCGGCTCTGGAAATCCCAACCTCGGCACTTGCCATAATGCTAGCCAGAACCTATACGCTGAGAGTCACCCCCGGGGACAGTGACCACCCTTAACGCCAAGCCCAAGAAGTGACCCCTTCGCTTGATCCCCTTGAGCAGCCCAGTAATATGTCTGGGATACCAGCCGATTGATACATCAGGGTCCAAAATGTACCACCCGTCTGATGGGTCGCCACGCACGGCAAACACGTGGGGTTTTCGACTGTCCATGAGAAGCAAGAAGCAAACAGAGCGGCGACCGCTTCTCATGGAGAGCTCCCTCGCTTACCGTCGAGGGATGGAAGAATGAAGAGAGAGAAAAGGGGGGAAGAGTGGGGAGAGTAAGATAAGAGAGAAAGGGGAGGGGAGGGAAAAAGAATTAAAGATCCCTGGGTACCTCGGGATTGGGACACCCGTACCCACCTAAAGGAGGTGGGCCCCTGAGGGGACCAGTTCTGGTTGAATGTGGAAAATGATTCTGAGCAAACCTAACTTTCTTGATAACTTTTGGAGCAGTTTTGTTTGGTAGCCTAAGACATGAGCGCTGATCAGATTTGGGTTTAAATCCCGTTGAAGGAGTTTCTTGCAGATATTCGGTTGGGGTTGTCTTTGCTTGAAAGTCCCTGTTGCCTTGACAATTTGCTGTGTCTTTATCGTCAGAGTTATCCAAAAAAGCAGGGTTTAACTCTATCGATTGACACGTTGACTTTTTTATCTTTCATTTTGATGGTGAAATTTTTATCAATTCTTTTTAGCACCTCATATGGTCCTTGGTAAGGTGGTTGAAGACTATGACGAATGCTGTCGGTTCTTACGAATACATGTGAGCAAGTTGTCAAGTCTCGAAAAATGAATGGCTTTTGCTTTGAATGGTTTGTAAAAGGGACAGGGCTTAACTTATTTAAGTGTTCCTTTAGCGCTTTGACAAACTCAGACTGAGGTTCATATTTTGTGTTTTCAAAGAAGTCACAAGGCAGTTTGATGTTTTCCCCATAAAGTAGTTCAGCTGGTGTAGAGTTGAAATCCGAATGCCAAGTTGTGCGTAGTCCGAGGAGAATGATCGGAAGTGATCGTGTCCACCTTGGACTTGCATGACACATTATGCCAGATTTGAGTGTTCGGTGCCAGCGTTCGATGCAGCCGTTGGCTTGTGTATGGTACGCTGTTGTTCGATTCCTCTTAAATCCAATGATCTTTGATAATTCAAGGAATAGCCGGGATTCGAACTGCGCTCCTTGATCGGTTGTAATGATCATAGGAGATCCAAAGCGTGAAATCCAATTCTTAACGAGTGTATCAGCAACTGTATCGGCTGTGATGTCCGAAATCGGAATAGCCTCTGTCCAACGGGAGTATCTATCGATGATGGTTAAGCAGTAATGAAAACCTTCGGAAGATGGTAATGGGCCAATGATATCCAAGTTTATTTCGCTGAATCGTTGGCTGACGGTTTTATATTGTTAATATGGACTATGGACATGTCTAGAAATTTTCGATTTTTAGCATTTTAGACAGCATCTAGTCCAATATCTGGCGTCTCTTTTGACTGACGGCCAAACAAACCTGGATGTCAGAAGTTTGACTGTAGATTTGATTCCCGGATGTGAGGAACTATGAACACTGTGAAATACTGATTTTCTGAAATCTGGTGGTATATATGGTCGTGGAGAATTTTGAGAAGTATCACAGTAAATAAAAGATTTTGTTCCGGCAACTGGTAACTTTTGCATCTTCAAGGAAGAATTTGAAGAAGAAAGAATTTCTTTCAATTCTGTATCTGTCTCTTGAGATTTGGATATGGCTTTATAATCAATTTGAGTAGGAATATGAATTTCATCCATTCTTGACAGGGCATCAGCGATTACATTGTCTTTACCAGAAATATGTTGGATATCTGTACTAAATTGTCTGATACATTCAAGGTGTCTTTGTTGTCGAGGTGATGCTTTTTCTAATTTTTGGCGAAATGCAAAAGTGAGAGGCTTGTGGTCCGTGAAAAGTGTAAATTCACGACCTTCCAATAAATGACGGAAATGTTTTATTGAAGAGTATGCTGCCAAGAGTTATCTGTCATATGTAGAGTAATTTTGTTGAGCTGGAGTTAGGCGAACGAAAAAGAATCCTAAAGGTTTGCCACTGTCCATTAACATGTTGCTGAACGACAGATCCCAAAGCTTTATCTGAGGCATCTACCATCAGGCAAGATTTAGCTGTTGGTGAAGGGTGTGCCAGAATAGTTGCTGTACGCAGTTGCTCTTTGCATTGCTCAAAGGCTTGTATTGATTTATCAGTCCAATTGATGATTCGATTATCATTCTTTTTGCTACTTTTTATGTAATCGTACAAGCTCGCTTGATGTTGAGCTGCTTGAGGAATAAATCTTCTATATATTAATAATTCCCAAAAATCTTCTTAATTGTTGAACTGTCTAAGGGAGCTTAAAATCTTCGATAACTGTTACTCTTTCTTTTGTGGGTTCGATACCATTTGCAGAAATTTGATGACCCAAAAAATTTACTTCGTTTTGGGAGAATTTACATTTTGAAACTTTTAGTATCAGACCAGCATCTTGAAGGTGTTGGAAAACTTGCCTAAGATGATTAAGGTGCTGAGCTTCCTTCTTCGATGCGATGAGAATATCATCAATATAGCCGAAGAAAAAATCCAAGCCTCGTAACACAGAATGAAGAAATCGTTGAAAAGTTTGAGCTGCATTGCGCAAACCGAAAGTCATTCTTGTGAACTCAAATAAACCGAAAGGGGTACAAATGGCTGTTTTTTCTATATCAGATGATTCAATTGGGATCTGATGGTAAGCTCTTTCTAAATCAAGGGTGGAAAAATATTTACATCCGTATAAATTTTGCGTAAAATCATGTAAATGTGGAATGGAATATCTGTCAGGTTGGGTAGCAGCATTCAGAGCTCTGTAGTCCCCGCAAGGTCTCCAACCACCTGCTTTCTTTGGTACAAGATGTAACGGACTTGACCAAGGACTGCTTGAGGGTCTGCAAATTCCCTGCTCCAACATATATGAGAATTCCTCTTTTGCTATCTTGAGCTTGTCAGGTGCTAGGCGACGAACTTTTGATGTGACAGGAGGGCCTCTTGCAATGATAGAATGCGTAACATGATGTTTGGTTTCGCTCTTCTTTAATTTAAAATTTTCTGATGTGATATTGTTGAATTCTTTCAAAAGCATACGAATGTTGGGATCGAGGCTACTACAATCGAATGGCGTTAAAGACGAGATGGACCTCTCATTACTTTAGCTGGTGCGTAAAGCGAAGTTAGGGGATCAATCAATCGTTTTCACTTTAAGTCAAATAGAAGACCATAGTTCTGTAAAAAATCAGCGCCAATGATAGGTTTTGAAACATCGGCGACTATGAACTGCCAGTCGAATTTTCTTCGTAAACCAAGATCGAGTTTAACTAATTGTGTTCCATAAGTTTTAATTGGCGTTGAATTAGCTGCAAACAGTTTAAATTCTGAAGAAGTCCGATTACTTAATTTGGATAAAGGTATGACTGATACATCAGCTCCTGTATCAATCAAATAACTTTTATGGCTCGAATTATCAAATATAAAGAGGCGACAATTTAAACGGTCATGGTCGTTGGCCTCCTCAAGCAACCGGCCATTTAGTTTTCCCCGAGACTATTGGCGAGTTAGGATTTCAAAATTTACACCAAATTTAAAATGGTACCAGCAGAATTTATGATGAGTTGAACTAGATCTGGATCTGTTGTTTCGCCCTCTGAAGTTTCTGGACTTGCTGCGTGACCGTTGATGATGTGCAAATTCTTCGAATTTTTTTGTGAGCGATGCAATGCTGGCTTCTAACATTTCAATTTTTTTGCTTTCAATGGTTGATGAATTGGTAGTATTGGATTGTGCAATCGAAAATGATTCTGAAGAATTGTAGACACTGATTATTTTATCTGCCATTTCCGCGATATTGTCCAGTGGATCTTTACTAATAGACAATATGGCTTGTACTTGTTGAGGCAAACGCTGAAGCCAAAGTGATTTAAAAACTTCTTCCGAGATAGAATTGCCAGCCAAACCTTTCATATGCCGCAATAAGTCAGATGGGCGTTTGTCACCGAGATCAATTTCAGTAAGTAGTTTTTTTAATCGAGATGCTTCTGTGTAGGTTAATCGGGTTAGAAGAGCATTTTTTAAAGTTAATTTATTCTCACTTGGCGGATGCGATAAAATATCTACAACGAACTCTAACACATTTTCGTCGAGCGCTGCTACGACGGTGTTAAATTTAGTAATATCTTGAGTAATGTTGCTATTGGAAAATTGAGCTTCAAGTTGTATAAACCAAAGTTTTGGTTTATTTTTCCAAAACACTGGCGGTTTAACAGCGATTCTGCTCAACTCAGAGTCCATATTTGAGTTATTATCAACCATAATGAAAAGATGACGCAATACCGGTATTAAAAAGAATTTAACGTACCTCGTTATTTACGGTGATAAAAATAGCTTTTCTACGCTCAGAATTGAAGTCCAAGGTCACCAATGTAGAGAAATTTTGATGTTATGCAATGCATATTAGAGAATTAACACGTTAAATCATTTGGAATAACATCGACTCTGCGAAAAACAACTTTATTAACAGAAACAAAAGTAAACACTAATTTTTAAAGCAATTTCCGTTTGCCAACTCGGAAAAACATATAAGTAAAAATATTTCGATACATCATAAAAAATGCGGAAATACAGTGAGTCAGCGAGGATAATCTTTTTAAAATAACAATAATAAATCTTGCATTTCCGTTGATGCACGTGATACAAAAAGTAATACTTCAGCGATCAGAATTTCGGCACCACACATTCTTTATCTTGTAGTAATTCATATTATTCGGTTATTGCTGAGTAATCATGTTTAATAACAAAAGAGTAATCTATTTATTCTCATTAGTTTTTTTTCTGATAATTATCATTTATGTTTCTTGTATTTAAACCGAAATTGATTGTTATAATGTCATGTTATATCATTATGGACCTCAGTGATTTCTGTTTTCAGAAAGGCCGATATTTTCATTGAAAATTAATTTCCATATGAGCATTTCTTATACATTTTTTATTTCCATTTACATTGCTACATGGCTGCTACACTCTTTTTTTTCTCCCTGTTTCTTTAATATATCACTTTTGAATCATAAAATTCTGTAAAAACATAAAGGGGTTTCTTCCAATTCCTATTAATATCCCATTTAATTTCTATTTGTTTATATATTTATCATGACCTTACTCGTGTTTATTAAATTTACTGTATTGCATGTTTTTGTTTTATTTTATGATATTCATTCAGTGTAGCTTTAGCATTTTAAAATGCATTTCAGAAACGTTCTGCTTTAAAAGCATATTGCTCGACATTGTATTTTTATTGATGATAAAATGCTGTTTAGTATCTAGAATGTTTCTGTTGAATAAAATTGATTTCATCAACTTCTTTGAAGTTATTGTTATGCTATGTTTATATTCTTTCGAAATGTCTAGAATAATAAATAATTTTTGAGTTATTTTTACTAGGTGATTACACTGAAATATTCATTTGATCCTATTTTTTAGAATAATTATATGTATTTTATCTATATTTTTCGTAAAAAAAAAATTATGTAGGTGTAATTTTGCTTGTTTGTTCTTTAATGATTTCTACATTTTAAAATGAAATAACTGATTCATATGTTACTTAGATTATAAAATGGTATCTATACCTTTTATATATTGTATAATTTGAAATTATAACCATAATTTATTCAATATATGTAAATTTGAGTTTCATGTTCTTTCCTCTGAGCAAACTTAAAACTTCAAAGTCTCAATATTAATAAAAATAATTGCATAAGAAGAAAATGTAATAATTTTATTAGTAAACTTAAAATTGTTAACTTATTTAAGAAACTTAATTCTTTAAAAGAAACTATATTCATAAAATACAACATTCAATAACATTTAAATATATGTTAGAAAGAACATAAGTAGTTTTTCAAAAACACTGACATAACCATTTGTCAAAATGTATCCTTTGAACAACTACAAAAAAAGGATATGGGGAAGGAAAGAATAAAATGATATATAACTAATTAAAAAGCGATATTAATTAATTATGCAAAACAATAATTACTTTCAAAATACTAATAAAATTTAAGAAGACAAAATACAACAGATTCTTATAATTATTCGGCAAGCGTAAACAGTTAACTTTAGTGTTAATGTGTCAGATGTCTGCCGATAATCAACGTCATTGGCAGACATCCCGACATGAAGAGAACGGTTGAAAATTGAACGCAAGCAGTGTGTTTGGTACATGACACGTGACAGTGAATTGACACTATTGATTGCAAGCAGAGCGCTTCCTATTTCACTGAGCTCTCCCTAGCCCATCGTATGATAACAACTATCGTTAGATGCTATACGAGGCTTATTTCATTGCACGAAAACACGTTTTCTTTTTAACTCAAGAACCCACAGAAAAATATTTATTCTGTATAAAAACTCTACCTGTAAAAAAGGATCAGTATTATTGCGGATTTCCTATACTAATCCGTCTGGTTCGTTCACCTGTGTAGTGGGTGTGTATGGTGTGAGAAGAGATGAACACACAATGATCAGTCCTTTAGTATAAGACACAACACAGACGTTTATTTACAGCCAAGACGAACACACAGCAGCACACAATAACGACAGTAGCTCACAAGTAGTGACAATATCCCCAGCATTGGCTATAGTTCTCGACAGACTAACTACAAGGCACACAGCCCGGTTCAGCACTTGCTTGGCTCCCCCGCTTCTTGTCTTCTCCTCTGGAGAACTCGCTATCTAACATCGATTCCGACTACTCCTTGAAACTCTCACCCTTATATAGTCCCAAGGGGCTTGGCTAGAAATGTATCGATCAATCAGGACGTATTTGGACATATCTCAGTTCCCTAATGGACGAATCGGCAAGAATCTCAAAGTTTCGAGAATTATCCATTTTTTGGCCAAAGTCGCCAAATGGTCACCAAGTTTGTTGCCAAGCTCTAGGATCATTTCTAAGAGCATTCGCAGCATCCAGAACAGAATACTGTCAATCATTCTTTCCGGTGATGGAACCAATCATGCTGGGAAGCAGCATCACAGACTCGTAACAATATCTTTAATTTAATAAGCAATTATTAAACAGATGTGGGGACTTTGATATGTTTTTTCTACACCACTCCTTCTGATACTAGCAGTTTTATTTTTATTGCATCTTTAAATGCTTTAGTTTTTTTTTTTATTGTGAACAGAATAATTCTATTTTATTATTCACCAAATTTTAAAATGACAATTTTTTAAAAATCTCATTTGAAAACCACAGGCAAATATATTTGATTCACTAATCTTGATTGTGATTATTTTAGATTTTCAAAATGTCCTCAAAATATAATTCAGCTAACTTAATGTTAAAAAAAGCTTAAATGTAAGATTATTGTAGACTATACGATTTTATGCACAAAGGGAAGCATGCGCGGAAAATAATTATCTTAATAATAATCAACTTAAAATAATCAACTTTCTTTTTACTTTGTGAATACAAAATTAATCATTTTCAGGTTAATATACAACGAAACCTCATGATAAACACTAGACATTGCTTCGTCATCAGAAACAGCAGAAATGTGATAGAATTATCAAAAACATTTGCTATAAATGCAAGTAAAATGAATCTCAAGTTTTCTCAGTATCGATACTTTTATCTTGAAATATTAAAAAATGTATCGAAAAATAAAAAATATTTTATTCATAACGCTTAAAAATTAATATACAATCGATCATTCTTTAGTGAATGTATTATAAAGAAATGGAAGCAGTCAATTGGGCCGCGGTGGCCTGGTGGTAAGGTCTCAGCCTCGGAACCGAAGGGTTTCAGGTTCGAGATTCGATTGCACCGAAGAACCGTCGTGTGAGGGGGTCTCTTGCACGTTCAATCTGTCAGGCCAAACGTCCTCCCGCTGGTGTGTTATGGTGGAGAGAGCGGGGTGCAAGTTCAGTTGTCGTCCTCGTCATCTGATGGTGGTTCAAAATGACAAAGTCCGTCCCAAAATAGTCCTCGTGTTGCTTTAAAACGGGATGTTAATATAACTAAACTAAACTAAGAGAGCAGTCAGTCGATTTCAATTTTATTTATGATATTAATGAAAAGTCTTAAAGTCGGCAATAGGTAAATACGTTGTAAGTGGAAAAGGAATAAAAAAAGTAACTAAATCCCTTCATTTTAAAACCTCAAATGAACAATTCCCCGTATTGGCATTACGTTATCAAAATTTGAGCTGCCTGATCCTAGTAGCACAAAAATATTGTACAATATCGTCTGACATTGATCAATATTCGCAATATAGTTTAATACTGTGGAATATTGTTTAATATTATATAATAGCGCACAATATTGTACAATATAGTGCAACAGACTGTGTTACCTGGGGAGATGACATATCTGGAAGAAACCAATGGGTAGCGATTGCTCCCTACCCATCAGGAAAAAGGAAATCCCAGAAACACAAAACATTCTTTTCTTGTGTCCCTGTGGGTCCCATCTCCTTAACACGAATAAAGGGAAAAAGAGAATTATTTGAAAAGTGAACGGATCGGTTATTCTTGGAATTATCGTATTATTAAATTGCATATCACTGAAATTTACCGGAGCCGCGAATTCACTAAAAAGTGCGAAATCACTGCTCTACTTAAGATATCTAATCTGACTATGTTCGACTCATCGCCACCTAATTTTTGGCGATAGAGCACCACTTTGTTCCACCTGTCATGTGAATTTTAGTGTGAGGCACATCTTTGTTGAATGTCCTTCTTTTGATAATCATCGTCATTTTCATTTTGGATCAAATTCTCTTAACCTAAAAGACTTCATTGGTGAAAAACACCATCCAAATGTTTTTAAATTTTTAAAATCAATTGGGATATTGATGTGTATTTAACTTTTTTCTTCTTTTGTGATTAACATTTGCTTATCATGTGTGTTCTGAGTTAAAAACCTCTACCGTTTTTTATTTAAATGTTTTCTATATTCTTTTAATTCAACAAAAGTCTGGCGCAGCTTAGCCAAAAGTGGCTCTTGTGCCAATAAATCAAAATCAATCAATCAATCTTAACATGCAAGACCTAGTGGGTGAAAAATACCACCCAAATATTTTTAAATTTTTAAGAGCTATTGGTTTCTTCAACGGTATTTAACATTTTTTAGTCTGCTGGTTTATCTTAAATGCGTCTTATTTACATGTTTATTTTTTATTTACGTTTCTTATTGTCTTAAGTGGAAATAACTCTGTTTTAATATTTGCATCGATACATTTCATGTGGTTTCAATTTCTTTTGCTTTTAAAATATTGTTGTTTTAAATTACTGTTTTAATTTTACCGTATGCTTGGCGTAGTTTGGCCAGATATGGCTCTTGCGCCAATAAACCACACAACAACAACTGACTATGTTCGAAGGAAAAATTTTGAAAAATTAGATTTTTTTAGAAACTATTTATGATTTTTATATGCAGTGGCAATAATAAATATTATAAATGTAAAAACAATTATTTGAATATAAAATATATTTTGAGAAATGGGAAAATGTGTAGTAAATTATAATGAAATTGAACCAAAAGGGTTTGCACTCTACACAAAATTGTAAGGCAGCTATCCTATTTCTCTTTCTGCACTAGTTATAGAATGCAACGATGAATGAGATGAACCAAAATCTAAGAAAAATTTGGAGATGCAAAGAAGTTATGGGTAAAAAGTATGCACATATATGCATTTTTTCCGTAAATTTACAACTTAATTTTTCTGTAAACACCTATAAATGAAAAATTATTTCACCTGCAGTAAAACTTTTGGTTCATTTCATTACTCTTATTATTTAAAACACACTCTGAAATTTTTATATAAATACCTTTATTAGTTTAGGTAATATCATGTTAATGGTGGATAATTTTTATGAAAATTGAAGTTTTCAGAACATTGAAGTGAAAGACAAATTTTAACCGGAAAAATATACGACCCTGAATGATAAGTCAGGCTTTTCTTTTCCTTGAAAAGATGAACTATTTTGGAAAGAGAAATGTCTAAACTACAAGAAATAATAAAAAATTTTAAAATCGCCAATTTGGTCGATAATCAGCGTTTTTAACGTAGTCGGATACCTTAATTTGTAGCTTGACTTTCCGATACGCATTTGACAATGCACTATATAGAATATTTTTAACTACTTGTGACATGAATTTCTGATTTCATACAATCTGTTCACTGCTGGTGCCATCTATTGGTATTAAAGTAAACGTTTCAAAGAAATGTGATATATTTTTAATTCGACTTTTTCAGAAAAGAGTTTACTTCAATAAATAGATTGAATAAATATTTTTGAAAAAAAAATCAAAATTGAAAGTAAGCTCAAATAGATAAATTAACTAAATCACACGTCATTTAAATTAGTAAATTAAATATTAATTACAATCATTAAATTGTGTATTTAATACTAATTAATAATTTTTTATTAATAATATGATTGAAATAACAGATATTGGGAACAAATATTTAAAAATAACAAGAGCAAAATTGCTTGTTATTCAAGAAATGGTGGGTCAAGCGTCTCCAGATCTGTCTCAAAATACCACTAATGCTGCTTAAAAAAAGGGACGTTAATATAATTGAATTGAGCTCTGCTAGTGGCATCTATTATTCTGCAAGGTGTCTCAAAAACCTTGACCTGGCTTTCATTCCTTAAATATTGATCATAGACATATACTGTAAATTGCAAATTGTCTAAATTGTAAATTGTCTAAATTGTAAATTGTCTAAAAAATGATTACGATGATTATGATCAATTAAAATTTTTTCGGGATTAATCTTTAAAAAAAATTCAAAATTTAAATTTTTATTCGGACCCCGTGCAAAAAAATTCCCAGTAAGTAAAATGTGAAATTTTATCACAAAAAGCCAGAAAGATATGAAGAAAGATATGAAAATCTGACTTAAAAAATAAAAATATGAGTTAGATACTTTTTTATTCATACACAACGAAAAATATCTGAATAAAACAATGTCTAACTCATATCCAGTAACTTTTCGTTGTCTGGATATGAGTTAGCAAAGAGGAAAAATCATGTCGGAAGTTCGTGTTTTAAGGGTCGTACACAAAGAAAGTAGAGATTGAAAAAATAAATAGTAATTTTGCTATTTATTGGTACAGAAATATTAAAAATTTGTAGAAATAATAACTTAGAGGAAAGATTACATGAGTTTTTTTAAAGTTCATTAACTGTGCTGTTTTTAACTTATATTCTGTAATTCGTGATATAAAATTTTAAAGTGTTTTTCAGGAAGAATGGAATTTAAAATTTGTATTTAAAACTAAAAATATAAAGCATATTTTATTTCCTTATGATGCATTCCTACGACGTTTTATCTGCACTGAAACTGTAAACATTTCATTTTAATTTGTGATTCACCCTTCAGCAACTTTGTTTTAACATATCTTTGAGATTTTTCAAGATAAAATTCTGAAATTTTGTACTTGACATTATTTGAGGATTGGGCACATTTCTCTCTCTCTTTTAAATTATTGTTATTTTTTTTTGTACGAAGTCCTAATAAAAATATAAATTTTGTATTTTTTAAAATTTTATCCACTAAAAATTTTAATCGACTTCATGACATTTTGCACCTTTTTTACGCAGATTTGTTATTTACTGTATATGTCTGCGATCAATATTTAAGGAATAAAAGTAACGATCAAGGTTTTGAGGCACTCTGTATAACTAAGACCAAAAGTTTAAAAAAATGACATTTAAAAAAAAAAAAAAATCTCAATTTTTTTAAAAGTACTTAGAATAAAGAAATTAAGTAAAGGATTTAAATAAAATTAAAGATAAATAAACTATTTGATTCGATCACATTTTATTTGAAATAATAAACTAAATATTAACTATTAATAAGAATAATAAATAATATTTTTTAAAATTAAAAGTATGATTCAAACAATATTTTTTTAAAAAAAAGAAGCTCTTAAAAAATAGGAAAATATTTGTAATTAAAAAAAAGTGAGGATTATGTACCTCTAGCTTCTATATTTGTGGCTTTTGATAATTACACCTTAAATAACATTTTACTGCAGTCACATTCTGTAAACAGAGTATAGAATTAGAAATTTAAAAAATGTACAGTAAAAGGAAATTATAACTTTTAATTTTTCATTCAAAATACTTTGAGGACTTTTAATTGTTATTTTTTAAATTAAAAGTGTAGCTGAAATAATAATTATTTAGGTAAAAAAACAGTAGAAAAAAAATTGTTATTAAAAATGTGGTTTCTATTCAAACTGAAAATTAGAATTAATGTCTATTAGAAATTTTTTTTCTACTTCCTAAAATGTAAAAGGGGATTAGAAAATGAAACATTATAAATTTTAAATTAAAATGAATTTAATAATAATGTAATGTAAAATTTTTCTTGGGAAATAAATATGAAATAATTTTTGAATACTTTCCATTTTATACATGTTTTATCTTTCAGCCAGAGTTTACAAATCATATGAAAAAACAATCTATAAAGGATAAATTTATTTAAAAATTAAATAATGAATTAAAATATTTGCAAACGCTTAGTTAAAATTTTTTCATTCAAATTTAATTGTTAGTTTTTATTGGATTTAGGTTGGTATTGGATTCTTTTTTCTGGAAATTTCACCAAAAAAATAATTATTTATCTATTAAGTTCTTTCATATCTTTAAATTTTATTTTAGAACTTAAAAAAACTGCTTGTGATTTTGATATGGTCATGAATTTTTGTTTCAACTACAAAATTATATCGTACTCTTTCTGATCCGTTATCTGAAACACGGAAGATTCGTCTGCTTGGATTCTGACACAGGGTCGATTGTTTCGCTCTTGTACCATGCAATGGAGTATTTATTATTTTTGTGAAATATAAGAAATAGTTTCGGTAATATTATAATAAATTCGCTATGGCGCCGGTTGTAACTACTGTAAACAAGCAGAGAACCGGCGAGAAAAAGTAATTATGAATGCATTTTATTATTTTAATTTTCTAGTAAAAAAATCGATATGTTTTTTTTTCTCTCTTAAGAATGAAAATCAGCAATGATTAATTTTTAAATGTGATTAACTGATATAGTCAGAACATGTATTTCTTTGTGAATATTTTGATGTGACAGATTACACAAGGGAAACTGATTTTAATTCAAGGAAATTGTTTAAAAGCGAAATAAACAGTTATTAAAAGAATAACACTATGCTTCCCACATTCGTTATGAACTTTTACCCAGTTGTTGGTTTTCTCTCTTAAATAAAGTTTTAGATATTAAACATTTTGATAGTTTTTAGTTCTATTTTCCATATTTATAGCAAACATTTATTTCCATATTTTTGTCTGTTGGAAGTTAACTAATGAAGTAAGGTAAGTATTGCAAAAATTTAAAAGTAACTGAAAGTTGCAATCGTTAAACTGCTGGTTAAGTTAAATTGTCGTAAATATAAAAAGTGTTTATCTTATTATTTTGAATAAGAGATGAAATCATCTCATTATCTCAATTAAATTATATCAAGTTTTCCATGTGAATCAGCTGTTGTCATTGTTGACTAATGTAATATTAGCTAAAGTACTGAAATACTTCAGTTACTTCTTAATGGATTAAAGTGGCTTTTAATTGTTATTCTTATAAATTCTAGTATACAGTAATATTAATGGAAAAGTGAATTGAATATGCAAGTTGTAGTTAAAGTTGGTAACTATGAAAAAGATTTCATCTATGGAGCTTATGGAATCTATGGTTGCTTGGATAATTTTTTAAAGTTTTGATTATGTGCATATTTTACTAGAAATGGGGAACTGATTTGTATACAACCAATCATATCAAATGGTCAATTTTTTTTTTTTTTTTTTTGCAAAAGAGATATTTATTTATAATTTTTTTAAAAAAATATTTATTGAATTTATCTTGTTTTTTTCCTTATGAAAATATTTGGATTAGGCAGGCATGATGAATGCTCTATCAATAATTTTTAAAAGCCATTATGAATTGTTGAATTTAAATTAAAATTTGGTATAATTAAATGAAAATTATGAATAGTATTTTCATTTACTTCTTTAAAATTAGATAATAAATTATAAGATTTTAAACTATTGATTAATATTTTAATATCTAAGCTTTAAAAAAAATGCTTTGTTATAATTGTAGGAGAGAAATCTAATGGATTGATACCGAATTAAACATATCTATCTCTGTATTAAAAAAATTAATTATAAAACATGCTATTAAGCAAAATGAAATTTGATAGCTGTATATATTAGCTCCTTTAAACAGACCATTTTTAACCAGAAATTTTTATGTTCATAATTGCCATGATATCAAACTTATTCTTTAGAGTATGACTCAGTTATTATAATGTATCTTTACCATAGTAAGTCCTACTAAGCAATGGATAAGATATTGGGTAGCTAACCAAACTGTTAAAAAATCTAGATATAAATTTCATGACAACAAAAATAAAAATAACAGCAATGTGAAGATCTATTAAGCAATGATGTATTTATGTATTAACTGCATTCTGTTTGCCAACATTGTGAAATTTTGTTCTTCAGTATAATTTTTGTTGATCAATCATTGGCAGTTGGTTAATACATAAGTACCAAAATGTTTTGTGGATGTATAATGCTTAATTTTCTTTTCTGTATTCTAAGAGGTGTAATGTATAATATTTTATTGTAAAGTGTAGCAATGTATCATGAAAAAGATACTGTATATTATTAATGAAATTAATTTTATTCTTTTTTGAGTATTGAGAGCGATGTATAATTTGCAAATTTTACAGTATTGTTCAATATTATGTTTAATTTGAGTCATTTATAATACTGACTTTCACAGTTTTGAACACTTTCTAATGAATATTGCTTTCAAAGGTAGTATGAAGTTTCAAATGGTCACAGTAATTCTGTAATTCTAGGAGGAAAATGTTAACAAATATCTTTTTCTTAAAATCTTCCTGTTGTACATACTGTGATGCAATGAAAGAAATTTGTATAATTATGTGCAATTGCACCTTTTCACTTATTTATTTTGCAAAGAAATAAGAATGTCTTTTATAATATGCTATTTATATTTTCAAGCATAAAAGTGCTTTTTTTTAAAATATAGAATAATTTTAAAAATTTTAAATTATCATTTTAAATTTATAAGCTCAACATGTTTAGTCAAAAAGAAAATCAACGATTCTTGTTTAATTTGTAGCAGATTTAATTTCTTACTTAGTTTATAGATTTCTAAGCTAGTTACCCTAATCCTCAGACATATCATGAAATTCACATATTGTGGTTTTCAACATAAATTGGTTGCTTTTGTAAAAATGTTTAAAAGTAGCATAGTTTGTCTAAATTATTAATAGAACTGCATTAGCTCTAATGTAAAAATAGTAATGATGAAAAAATGATTTAAATGTAATCATATATTTTAGAGAGCATTAATTATTTTTTGGATGATATCTGTGGCTTTTTTTTTTCGTGTTTTAGTTAAAGGTAGAATATCCTAATATTTTATTGCATTTTTATTTCATTATTAAGTTAATTTGAATGATAAATATTTTATCTCTTTTTTATATTTACCTTTTTAATTGTTATATGTATTCCCATAGTAGTACGTTTGGGAGTTGTATATCAATAAAAATGATCTAATATATGAAATGACATTTAAAATAGTGTATAAATAAAGGTAACATGATTATGTAAAATAATTGCTGCTATTCTTCCAGTTCTTAAAATCTTAAGATACACTAGGTATACCAGAAGTTTTTAAGAAGGAAAGAAAGAAGATTTCAATTCTAAATGAGTTTACAATATTTTGGAAAATATATTTAAATTTTATAAAATAAAATTTAAATATATTTTTTTTTATTTTCTGAAATATATTTTATTTACTTTGTAGGTCAGATTTGGTATGCAGAGTGAAATACTGCAATACGCTCCCAGATATTCCATTTGATCCAAAATTTATCACTTATCCATTTTCATCAAATAGGTAAGCTATATTTAAGTTAGTTGAATTTAAAAAATCATGACCTTATTAATTTGAGCAATAGAAAAAATAAACATATTTCTGGTTATGGTTTTTTTAATTTTTTCTTGAACAACTCCTTGTCACCAATATATATATATATATATATATATATACAGGGTGTCCCAAAAAGATTGAAACGCGCTTTAATTCTTTAACTGTTAGAGATAAGTAGGTGATGTAATTTGAAAAAATGTTCAAAATAAGATAGGAAAGAAGATCACATTAAGAAAAAAAATCCACCTATGAATTTTTAAAAGTTACACTTTTTAAATTTTTATACAACCCCTCTATGCAAATTTGGTCAATTAGAAAGTTTTTCCTTTCCATCCCAGAAGACCATTAAAAAAACCTGCATAACTGTATCTTTAAAATTGAGTGAGCTATGCGTAATTGAAAATTGAACGCTGTTTTTAGTGACCATATACCAAAATGGAAATGTAAATTTGCAATACATTATAAACACATAAATTTTTTATATTATTTACAAAACACATTTTTGCGTATTTACGGTAGATTCAAGATACAGTTTTAATCTTATCAGGGGCAAGTAATTTTATGCCATGTATTCTAAATTTACATGAGAAATTTTATAAGATTTCGTTGAAAATCAATAAAAGCCATTTGACAGATTTTTATAGCTAAATTTATAAAAAAGAAAAATACTGTTAAATTAGTCTGGTAGAATTTTAATTGTTTTCAAATTCATCACATTTTTGTCATGAATTCTAACATTCTAACAAATTAACTGCCAGACGATTTTTGCCTTTCATTTAACTGGAATTTAACCGCTTCTAATACGTGTATATTAAAGTTTTTTTTAATTTTTTTTAAGTTACTTAAAGAAATGCAGACGATTCTTTTTCAATTTACTTATTTAGTTCCAAAATTATTTCTTTCCTGCACAACTTAACCAATATTTCCTCGTGCATATCAAAATAAAGTTTAGAAATCATTCATCGATATTGAGTTTCATATTGTCGAAGTAAAAATACTGTAACTAATTTTGCATTATGGTACTTTTAACAAATGACGAACAATGGTTTATTCTATTTGCAATAGAAATAATGCAGAAACTGTTCGGGAATTCGGACGACGATATCCCTATTTGCCTGAAATTTCACGTACATTTGTTTATCGGATGATGAGAAGATTGAGAACTACCGGTTCATTTAATCCAAGACCTGGCCCTGGTAGAAATATCTTGTACAATGAAGACCAAGAAATTGATATTATTGCATATATTTCTTCCAACCCACTATCAAGCATTCGAAAAGCAAGTGCAATTACAGGATTACCTAGGATGTCAATCCATGGAATACTTGAAAAACACAATTGGCATCCATTTTGTATTCATGGACTTCAAGCACTCCATCCCTCTGATTTTAACCGACGTGTAGCATTCTCCAATTGGTTATTAATCCAACAGGACACAGATTCAAACTTTATCAAGAACATTATTTGGACTGATGAATGTTTGTTTACGGAAAATGGACACATAAATGCACACAACGATCATTATTGGAATAATACAAAACCATTTTTTGTACAGGAAATACATCACCAGAGAAAGTTTTCTGTGTCCGTATGGTGCGGAACGGAAAACTGATTGGTCCAGAGTTTTATGAAGGAACACTTACAGCTATAAAATATTTGCAACTTATTTTAAATGGCATAGTAACAGATGCTTTGGAGACGACACCATTGTCATTAGTAAAAAAAAAATGTATTTTCAACAAGACGGAGCGCCTGCACACAAGTCTATAAATGTAACAAACTGTCTCAACGAAAACTTTTTAAATGTATGTTCGTTTTATTTATTATTATTTTTTTATGTTACACTTCTTACAATCTTATGTTGTCAAAACTGTTTTCCATCAATAAGGACTTTATTTAAATGCCATTTTTTATTTCTTTTACGCTTATTATCTTTTTTTGATCGAAGAATTTCTATTATCAATTTGGATATGGTCCCTATTTTCACCGACGAAAAGGTCTTTCAAGTGGTATGGAAAAGTGACATAAGTCAAATTTTTTTCTGTGTTATTATTCAAAAAGTTTTAAAGATACAGTTATGCAATTATTTTTAATGGTCTTCTGGGATGGAAAGGAAAAACTTTCTAATTGACCAAATTTGCATAGAGGGGCTGTATAAAAATTTACAAAGTGTAACTTTTTAAAATTCACAGGTTGATTTTTTTTCTTAATGTCATCTTCTTTCCTATCTTATTTTGAACATTTTTTCAAATTACACCAGCTACTTATCTCTAACGGTTAAAGAATTAAAGCGCGTTTCAATCTTTTTGGGACACCCTGTATATATATATATATATATATATAATATAGATTTAATTTTCATCTGTAAAAAAAAAAATCAAATTGGGAAATGAAATATTTTAAAAACATAACATATATATATATAAACATATTGTTTTTAATTTGCTCTAATAGCATTGTCTATAACTTATTGTTCGAAACAACAAAAGTAACACTAGCCTATAGAGATGTGAAGTATCACTAAGGCTAGAGACTAATGTGTTCCTAACCCCTTTTTGTTCTGTATGAGAAATTAAAGCTATAAGTGTATTACAATTCACTTGTTTAATTAAATATATGTAAAAAAGACAATAATTAAATTAAATAAAAGAGCTAAAATTGTCAAAAACTATTCATTTTGTCCATAAACTGTCAACATATATAAAACAAAAGATAATATAAAAAAAGAGATTAAATAATTAAAAATCATTTTAGTTACCTTTAAATTTTTAGCTTTTAATAAACTACCTTTCAAAAGTTTTCACTATGGAGTAATTAAAAAAAAAACTATATTAGAAATTGCTAAAGTAAGAAATTAGTAGAGGTTTGCAAATATATATTTTTTAGTTTTCATAAATGTTAAAAAATTTTCTTCCTTTGCCTGCAATTAATTTGTATTTCTGGGAAAGAATCTTAATAAGCTTAATTTTTCTTTTAATTAGAAGTTGAGAGTTTGGAGAATTTTGCTGAAATGTATACCTTATTCAGCTCCACAAATATATTTTTTATTCAGTTATTTCCCTTCAAATTATTTAGCATAAAGTGAATACAGCATTAACAAACAACAAAAATAATGCATAATACAGCATAAAATTAATATAATTTTTCTTTTCAGTTTTTCCCCGGAACTCTATCAGAGAATTTATGTTGCAATATTGAAAAACTTAAATTATTTTTAACTGACCAATGTCTGAATATAATTTCACTTTGTATTTTTTGAGTTATCGTGTCCAAAATATCAACGTATTTGTTGAAATTATATAATTTCACAGAAGATTGGTTAAATTTATTAATTTTTTTTCTACCACTTGTTATATTCATATTATGATTTCTTATTGCTAAAAATTTTGAATTTTTACTAATTTAATGAATTTATATAAAATGCTATGAATTTTAAAATTTATAGCAACTGAATATAAATTAGATATATTCCAGTTAATAAATATTCTAGATTAATTGTTTGATATTTAAGAATTTATACATGTATTGTGTTTTTTTTTCACCTACTTAGTTTATAGAAATTTTAAAATTTATTGAAAAAACGGGATTATGAGATCTGTTATATATTATGAAATGGACTTTTGAAACCTATTACATGAAAATAACTCTTTATCATAATGCTATTAGTTATTATATTTAAATTTTTTAGCTTTGTTTTCAGCTTTCTAATTTATTTAATTATTTACCTTTAGATTTGTGGAATATAAACCTACCTCTTTGGAACGTAATTACAAACATGATCTGCTTACTGAACATGATCTTGGTGTAACAATTGATCTAATCAATCCTCAGACATATGCTGTTGATCCAACGGGTAACTTTTTGATTTATTTTTTAATACTTTCTTATAATGAATGTTTCATTTAAAAAAGTATATATGAAAAAAATAATGATCCCGAAATTTACGTATCATTAGACATGGGAGGAGCATATTTGGAATTGTTTCCATCTTTCTATGTATTTGTGGGTATGATAATCCAAAAATGTGATGAGCCAAAAAGGAAGTTTCAATAGTGGGCTTTATACCTACGTTATTGAACTGCATTAAATTTTATTTCAAGATTATGTTAGAAAATAGGTGACAGAGGCAAACTAAAGTGGGAATGGAAAATTTAGTATATTAATAGTTTTAATTTGTTAATCCCTCCCATTAAATAGAATGTTCAGTGTTTTCTTGTTTAGGAGAGGTTTTACAGTTGTGGGGTAAATAGTAGGGTTATACTGAGATACTGAGCTTTTACTACACTTATTCAGCTGTAATTTTTTTTATTATTTTCCTATATATTTGATCTATTTAATCATTTCAAAAGATAATGAATGTGTTAAACTTGAAGTATTATTCAGGAGTGAGTTTTTAGATTGATTATTAAAAGTAAATTGTATGTTTATTTTGAAATATTGATTACTCACTTGTTAATTATTGCATTCGATTGCCATAAAAATTTGTTATAGAATACTTAATGGATTATTTCACAGTTTAAAAATTTCTGCTGATAGTACTAAACTATACTTCTTCCTGTTACTCTGCTTTATTTCGATACTTATCATTAGTAAGATGCAAATAATGCTGGATTGATTTGGAACTACTAAACAAAATTTTTTTCTGTTTTTATGTTTTATTTTAATGCCTATTATTAGTAATATACTGGGGGAAAAAAGGATTGATTAGGAAATTGGATTTGAATATCTAATTTTTTAGTAGCAAAAATTTAAGCTTGCTGCTAGTTTCCTTGCTTGTTTTCGAAGACTGTTTGCTATAATCTTTACAAATAAATTTTTTAATGGGACACTTTTTTAGCTTAATATACAAATATAGTTAGGATACCAAATTAATTTTATTTTGACAACATTTATGTTATATCCATCATTCAAAAATAAACAAACAAATAATAAAAAATTGCACAATGTAGTAATTTTTATTATTTTTAATTTTGCAATACTTTCTTTCCCATAGCTACTCTTCACCCAGATGATGAAAGACTGTTGGAGGAAGACACATTAACACCTCAAGATTCTAAAAGGTTTGTTAATTTTTTTAAATGTTCATTCATTTGGTATACTTTGTTCTGTGTAATGTATTCATTTTAGTAAATTTCTGTAGATTTAAAAGTACCTGTAGCTTTCACTGATTGGTTCCTCTTAAAATTGAGCAAAAGTACAAATTTTTCAAATAATTCTTTTGAAGATGCTCTTACCCTTAAAAGTACAACGTACAGAAGGACTTTTATCTATATTACTTACTCATTTATTAGTCCATTATAGGTTCTTCTTATCAACCATGTAACAAACCCAAATACCTTTACAACTCTTAACATAATAATAAAATCTTATCACAAGTATGAGAAAATTTTCATTAAAATACATGTTCAGCATTAATAGTCCAAATTTAGTTCATAGCTTAATTGTTTTTATATAATTGCCTTTTACAATTGCTTCTGGTGAAAAAGTGTTTCTGCTCAACATTTTACATCTTGTTTTAGATTTTTGTGAACCATAACAATTTGTTAATGTTTCGGGTTAGATTGTTCTGAGTATTTAATTCTTTTTTTATTACTTAAATGCTAAACACTAAATTAGCACCTGCTGTTTTAATTTCTTGTTTCATATACTGGTAGTTATTATTATGAGATATTTTTAATGTTATAAGAAAAATACATTTATATTAAGAATTTGATGGCTAAAGACAAATAATGATTTAAATGGAAACGTGAGATTCTAATTAATAACATTCAGATGCAAGAATGTTAATATTTGCATGACTGTTGATTTTAAATAATAACTAAATCCTATTTAAAGATGCTCAAGGACATGAAAAAATGTGCACTATTAAATTTCTTTTATTCCCCCCCCCCCCTTCTCTTTTCATTTCTCTTTGGATTTTTAATTTTTCTAGTTTTCGAAAATTATGAGATTATAATAATTTGCTAAATGATTATATGATTTACCCTCTGTTTCCGTTTGAATTATCAAAATTATTTTCATATTATGAGTTATTTTTTTTAACCCAATAAATTATGATGGAGAAAGTAATTACATTTGTCAATAATTTTTGACAATAGGATTATAACTTTTTAACTTCGAATCTCACTACTAATTATACGACATTTTCTGTTTTAAAAAGTGTCATATTAATCCAATTCATTAATTCAGTTTATTGGTGAAAGTAATTTTGAGCTTAATCTATATGGAAGTATATAAAAATTGTAGGATAGATAATTCCCAATTTTTTTAAATGTATACATATTTTAAATTTGTATACTTATTTCAATTTCATTTTATTGATCTGCCCATTTTTGCCATGGAATAGTTATGTGCATAAACTTGAAGGATGTAGGATTTATGTATCATTCTTGATCTTTAGACCATTGTTTCCAGGCTCTTTCCAAAATTTTATTTCTTATTGTTTTAAAATGGTATATAAATATTTTTTTTTTTGTTTTGTCATTTGTATTATTAAAAACAGTGTTTACTTTTCTGTTAATTAAGTATTATAATAATTTAGCACATGCACTTAACAAAATTGTGCTTGCAACTTTAAACCAAATTATGAAAAATTTTAACCTAAACCCCCTTATCTTTTTTCTTATATTATTAGCTTCAGCTTTTTAAGTTTCCTAAATGTTCTAATTTTATTGCATATATTAAGTTCCTGTAAAAAGCATATTCTGTGTTACATATTAGTAGATTTTATAGTTAAATGATTGTATTTCTGCTTTGTATATTAAATTACTTTGATAAAATGTGGCATTCATTGTTTAAAAAATAATTTATCCCTGAACTGTTTTCCTGTATCTTATGAGCTTTTAATTTCAGATCTCGGCATCATAATAAGGCTGTTCCATGGTTGAAAAAGACAGAATACATATCTAATGAGTTCAACAGATATGGTCACAGCAGTGAAAAGACAGAAACAAAGTAAAAATCTTTTTGCTAGTATTTTTTATTGAATTATAGATCTTTTGCAAGTTAGAAATTTTATGATTAACAAGTACTTAAAAAGCAGTTTTTTATTTTTTACTTTATGTGAAATTTTCTTTATATTTTATGGAATTTTCTCATAACAATATGTGTGTGTGTGTAGATGCTACTGGTTATGGTGTAATAGGAAATCCCACAAAATTCTGAAAAATCTTCAAATTTGCTGTAGTGAATGTAGTGTGAAACAGCCTAATAGGCCCAATAACAAATTATGTCTTATTTCATATGAAGGCAGAAACACGCTGTCAACAAAACTAATCCAAAACGTACACAAGAATAGCATGCACAGCAAACAAACAGCAAATTGGTAGAATAAAACTATTGCAGCTTTTAACACAGGATATATAATTTTTCAAATTTTTATAAAACTTATTCTTTACACAAATGTTACCATTTTTAAAATTCAGCAAAAAATTGTAGAAAAAAAAAAAACCTTCACAGTGAAGTAAATTTTATAGTTTAACCCATTTATTTACAATTTTGCTTTTGTAATGAAATACAGCTTGTATTATTAATTAGTTAACTATATATATTTTTAATTATCCAGTTGATTATATAATGACAGAAAGGTGATAGTTTGAAGAAGGATTGAAAGTAAGTTTATTTATGTTAAAGGAGAGAGAAAAAAATAATTAGATATTGTTAAAACGGATTTCTTGCATTAACTCAAAATTTTTAGATGGTTTTATTCACTAATTTATTAGAAAGTCCTTTTCAATTCTTTCCTTTTCCTTAGTTCTTTTTAAGAATTATTCAAGACTTTTTATGCTCTTTTTGTACTTGTTTTAGAAAATATGGTTAACAAATTTTTTTTTAATGTAATACATGTTAAGTTTCAAATTTCTGAAATGGTAATAAAAGCCTGCCTCTACTATTTTCTTTTTAGCAATATTTGAATTTTACTTATATTGTCAAATCTTTTTTGTAGAGTTGGTTACAATGTTAAAAAACTGTTCAAAGAAGAAAATCTGTATATGGACCGAGAAAGTCAAATCAATGCCATCAATAAAACTTTCTCTGATGCCAAAATTCCAGTGAGTATTAGCATCATTATTTTAACTGCATACTATTACTTTTCATTCAGTTATTTCATTCCTTTCTTTAATGAAACCAAATATTTAACTATATTTAGTCTCTTTTATCAGAAATTTCAAAGAAATTTGCTATTTCTTTGTTTTATCTCAACATGTATTTTGTTTCAAAAGGATTTACTTATGATACTTATTATCATCTTGAATTATTTCTTTTTGTGCTGTTATTTGAATTTTATTTCAAAGCAGTTTCGATTTGCTCTTAATGCAGATTTCTGCAGAATAAGTAAAGGGTATAATTGAAAAGAATAAATTTAAAAGGAACAAATAATCACTTGATTTATTAAAATCTATATTTTTAAACATATGATTTTAAAAGACTAGAATATATGTTATGTATAATTGCAGTTTCTCCTGATTTTTAATTCTTGATATTTTTCTGATTGTCTTTTATTTTCTTTGTATGTAAGGCTTCCATTTTACCTTTTAATAGTTTAATTGTTAATTATTATTTATTTTCAATTCATTAATTTTATGCTCACCATTACATAGAAAAAAAGTGAAAAGATATTTAGCAGCTTTGAAGATGGTATATTATATTAAATGTCACCTTTATCATTTTATCTTTAAAAATCTTGTTAATTTTACTTATACTGTATTAATATATATAACTTACTTTAAGAAATTTATGTCTCTATATTTGATAAAATGCTTATCTTTACGATTTGTGGTAAAATAGATAAAAAATTATGGCAGGCAGTAATTGACTCAAAATTTTTCTTATTTGTGAATCTTCATGATAATTACAACATTCTACCTATTAAAAATTCTATTTATTGTGATGGAAATTCTGTATGGTCGTTGTATAGAGAGGTAAGTCTATTATGTAAGAATTGGATTAATTTAATGCTTAAGAACAGGGCTGTTAAAACATAATCAAAGTATTTGCAGAAATCACGAACATACTGACAGGAAATTGCTAGTGAAATAAAAGTTCATTGTATCAAAACTCAACTACAAAAAACACACTAGAGAGTTTTGTTTTGCAAGCAACATTCCAAAAAAGGAAATTCTCTCCATGCAAAGATTATGTATCAAATCGAGTCTC
The DNA here is from genome assembly GCA_026543055.1 of Argiope trifasciata. Classification (NCBI taxonomy): domain Eukaryota; kingdom Metazoa; phylum Arthropoda; class Arachnida; order Araneae; family Araneidae; genus Argiope; species Argiope trifasciata. The sequence continues at coordinate 45,478 of JAPMOQ010023867.1, read as the reverse complement.
AGTGCAAAGCATTTCTGCTTAATATTAGCATTGAACCAATACATGATGTGCAGGGAATCAGATTGATGCAGATGAGGACGATCATAACAACAGGATGGGGGGGGGGCACAAGAAGGGTAATAGCAACAAAAACAAAACAATGTAATTACTGACTAAAATGGACCAACTGAACATGAAATAAAAGGAGTAGCATGTGTGTAAATTAGGATCCCTTAGGGTGATTTAATTTAAATTCACTCCATTGTCTTTCATCACTCTATATAAGTTTGCTGTCAATGCATCAAAAACTCATGGAAGATTTATGAACAGTAGTGATATTTATTCATATTCCTTCTAGACCATTCGTTTTTGTTGCCAAAATCATCTAATCCAGGGGTCGTTGATTTTTCATCTTTTTGACATCCATATTAATAATTTTTTTTTCTTCTGTGAAACTTGCTGCACAAAGAAACAATATTACATATTGATAATACTACATAAAATATGAACAAATTGAATAAATATATACATAAAAAAAGAAGAGCACTTTGAGTTTGCTAATTGTTAAGGGAATATTTATTTCTTGCAATCTGCTTTTCAGATTGCAAGAAATAAATATTCACTTATATTTCAAGCTCATTATTTAGAATGCTAGAGTCATATTGGTAAGTTTAGCATTTTAGAACTCTGGAAAATAATTTATATTTCTGCAACTTATCTTTTTTTAAATGTTAATTTTATTTTATTGTAAAGAAGAACATATTAAAAAAATACTGTTTTCCATTAATTTTTTTAGATTGAACATCATTACAGCAAACCAAATGTATATGCGGTTGAAGAATTACCTGTATTTCCTGACTTTGAGGTAAATTAAAATTCTTCTTACATTAAAAGTCTTTAAAAATAAAATTATTCATTTCAATTTTTTTTTCTTTTATTAAGAAATGATATGTATTTCAATTAATATTAAATGGGAATTTTCTTTAAAAAAATATTTAAAACTGTTTTTCTTATGCTTTTTGCTAATTTTATTTTGATTGTATGTCAAACTATCTTATGTTACATGAACTTTAATAAAGATTTAAAATGACTTATTTTTAATTTAAATATTTATGTTTGCTTAAAATAGTTAAACATTTTGTTATTTTCATACCTTTTTGCTAATTTTATTTTGATCATATGTCAAACTATCTTATGTTACATGAACTTTAATAAAGTTTTAAAATGACTTATTTTTAATTGAAATATTTACGTTTGCTTGAAATAGTTAAACATTTTGTTATTTTCATACCTTGGTCTTTTCTCAAATTTTACTCCCTTATTTTTAAATTATCTTTTAGAAAAAAAGTGCCTTTTAACAAAATAATGTATCCATATTTTGTTTTAAACTTGATTTTATTCTTGAATTAACTATATCTACTTTGATTTGAATTTTTCTTTCATTATTGTCATAATTATTCAATTCATATTTTTTATTCTCTGATTTTTTTAAAATTTGTAATACCTGTTTAGTTTAACATAAATGGTTTGGTTTGTACATGATAAAATTTTGAAAACCAGCCAACATATGGCAGAAGAAATATTGTTGAGATGTTAAAATTAGTTTTTGTTTTGTCAAAGTGAGGTGCTGTCATTAATATTACTAAAAATGATTGAATGAATAACAATAAAATATTCTAAATAACTACTTTAAGAAGAAATTTAATTTTTTTCAGTTATGCTTTTATAAACGAACTTTTAAAGTGTATTAGTGTTTAGTTAGAAAGCTAAATTTGCTATTTCCTTTATAGCTCTGGCGATATCCCTTTGCTCAAGTCATATTTGATGCTGAACCAGTTGCTGGTAATAGGACTGAAGAAATGTCTCAAGCTATGATTAGGTACATTCGTTATACATATTCTTTATTGAACTGCACTTTTATTTGTTAATTTAAACCAAAAATCAGCAGATGACTAAATATTAGATGAAAAGTTTTAGAAAACGTTACATTATAATCCATGTAAGAAAAACGACATTTATCTTTGATATTAATATTTTACTTTTATTGAAGAGCCGTGAAGGTATAAAAATAATTTGTTAGTCACATACAATGTAGTGTAACATATTTGTATCCCTTTTAATTAAATTGATTTTGAAACCTTCCTGAAATTAGAAAATTTATTAATTACAAGTGTTATTTAAATAGCGAAATGTTCCAAATTATTTTTACATCCTATTTCCCCTCTTTACACTAAGTTGAAGAGGATTGCATATCTGTTCAATATTATAAGAATGAATTTAATTAATAATTTTGTTGACTATTGCATTTAAAATATCTGTTTTCATTCATTATCTCAAGAACTAAAAGCCAATTATTTTGACACTTGTTGATGTTTTATGTTAGCTACCATGAAAAGAAAAAAAAAGCAATTTTAAACATGTTATGTTAGGTTTTTCTCCATTTAAAAGTTGATTAAATTCCGTCTAAAGAAATTTTCAAACAATTTTGTTGCTAAACTTTTTTTAATCTGATATTAAAGGCCATCAAAACAATAAAAAAATTGGCTTGATTGAGAGAAAAAGGGTTCATTGTTATATTCCTTATCTTAAGCTCATAAATAATTTGAGTGCTTTTATTATCAACAAATAAATTTAAATGTTGTGCTAGTTTTTAATTGATGTAATGAAGATACTCAAAGTTGCAAATTACACCCTTTATTTATTGCTGTCTTCTGTACATAGGGGTGTTGTGGATGATTCTGGTGAACAGTTTGTTGCTTACTTCTTACCAACAGAAGAAACATTGAAAAAAAGAAAACGAGATGCTGAAAATGGAGTAGAATATGATGATGAGGACAAGTAAGTATGAATTTATTGATAGTTTACGAAACTGGTTGATAATTAAAATATCAACTTCATCATTTGAAATGTTTAATTAACTTGTCAAACTTAATATTTGTATTTTTTTTTCAGCTATGAATATAAAATGGCTAGAGAATATAACTGGAATGTTAAAAATAAGGCTTCTAAAGGTTATGAAGAAAATTATTTCTTTGTTTGCCGAGATGGAAATATATACTATAATGAATTAGAAACTAGGTAGAGTAATTTGTTCTTTTTAATTCCATTAGTTCTTGATATAACTTTAAATGATTCAAACATGTGATATGTTTTGATTATTGTTAATTATAGAGTACGTTTGAGCAAGAGAAGACTAAAACCTGGAGCTCAGCCCAATTCTAATTCAAAACTTATTGTAAGACATAGACCATTAGATGAATCTGAATATAAAACACAAGTAAGATATTTTTATATTTTTTCTATAATAATGCAGTGTTCTAAAAAAATTGCAGTATTAAACTATGTCCCTTTTTTGACACATAATGTACAAAATGACATGCAAACTCTTTGTTTAAAAGATTTGCAGAATTTCAAAGGTGACTTTTAAAAGTGATTTGTTCCAATTAAACTTGAATCAACTTGGTGTATGTAATTAATCAATAGTGAAATACCCCCAAAATTGTATTATTAACTTCTAATTGTGATCATACTGCTTAACCTGTGATTGGTCATTCACTTGCATAACAAGTACTGAGAAGATATATTTTTCAGCACCTAAAAGTTCATATGATGAATATCAAAAAATTGTATTATTATTTTAAATATGGTTCATCAATAATTTCTCTAGAACCAATTTTCTTATCAATAACAAAAGGGAAATTATTGAAATTAAGTAAAAACTCTTAGATAATGAGAAGAATTAGAATTAATAAGTTTTTAGTAATATTTTAAATGTAAAATTAGCTTGCCTTCATATTTGAACAACAGAAGCATAAAAAAGTAATATTACTCATTTCTATATATAGAGAGAGGCATATGTGCATGAAAGGGACCCATGTCAAATACCAAAACGTTGCCCTCTTTAAAAAAAAATACAATTCCTGTATTCTCTCCACTTAAAGAATGAAATTCACAAGTTATAATATAAATAAATATAATAATGAATAATAAATACAAACATAATAACATAAATAATAGCTGTAACAAGTATTAAATAATTTAAGAATTTTTTAAAAATAATGTTAAGATCATATATTATTTGGGTCAAACATGAAATTAATTTACATTACTATAATTTCATATTGCTTATAAAACTATAAATTAATTATTTAAACCATATTACTACTGAATAATAAATTTATAGCTGCTTTTATATTTTATTGAATAATACATTTCAATTGAAACTAAGCAAAGTCACCATTTTGAAAGAAGCACAAATACATATATATCTGAAATAAAATATATTTTTACAACTACATATACCTTGCAAATTTATTAATATTACAAAAAATTATACACTTAATATTTATAATTAAAAATGTAATTTAAGATAGAGTAAAAAATATTTTTGTGCAATAATATTTTCAGAAGTTATCTATAAATGTTTATGGCTTCAATTTAAACTATTTAATAAAATAAATTCTATTTAAAAGCTTGAAAAGGGTTTAGATGTACATTCCAAGTCTTCAAAGTATATTTTACCCAAATTTGATAATTCTATTTCAACTTGTTTACCCTATACTACATCAGCGTGTATATAAACAATAGGTACAACACTGTTTTTATATTAAAAAATTAATTACATAAAAAGCATTAAATATGAGTGCCTTTTTTATTTAAAAGGAAATGTAAAATCATATCTTAATAAGTTTTTCTTTTAATTTATAATGTTCTTTCAAAAATAAAGGAATAAATGAACAGTGATTAAAATTTTCTTAAAAATTTTGATATTACTGAAAAAAAAATTATAAAAGGTATAAATAAGAGATTTCAGCCGTTGCTTAAATGCATGCTTATATGTAATATATATGTGAAACAAATTTGATTAATAGTAACATTTGATCAATCTTAATCTCCATATTTATGGTTAATGATGAAAAAAATCATCTGTTTTCTTGAACACTGCCATATGTACTGTAAGGAACCTTGAGGAGTTCTTAAAATGTTTAAGGAATTTTTCTTAAGTGTCAAGCTTTACAGAAATAGACTTTGGGTTAATATCTTTTTTTTTTAAATTTCTGTTTTTTATTTCACTTTGAAAAAAGTAACTTTATTTCATTAATAAATTGTAAAAAGGATTGTATTTTTTTGTGCTCAACTTGACTGACATCATTTTAATTTTTAAAAATATGAGAAATGAGTAAATGAGAAAAAATAACTTTTATGTTAAATGCAACTAACATAATCCTCAATTTTGCATCCTGTGGTAATGGTATTCAGGACACTTACCTTGTCTGTCTCATTCTAATTATGTCACTGTGCATATACTTCCCTATTGCATCAAGATAGATCAAGAATTCAATAAATGAATTTGTGTAATAACAGATATCTGCACAAAAGAATGCTTCGTGACAAATGCTAATAGTGTTAAAAACCCATTATTGAAAAAAATTATTTCCATTTATTCATTGAGACTAATTCTTTACCATAATGTGAGTTAACCTCCGAATTTTCAAGTGTACTTAAAATATATAAAAGCATAACTTTTGTAAATAAATAAATAAAGAAAGAAAAATGATACACCTATGTCTATATTCCAGTTATTATTTACATATTTCAGTCGATCTGTGTGATTGTCTATGTGCTAAAGTTCTTTTAATTGCATTTTTTTTACTTTCCAGAAATAATTATAAAACAAAAAGTACTGTTATGAATTCAGGAACAAAGATTCTATAATTTTATCATTTTAGAGGTGAAATCTAGATCCAAGTCTAGCATAAAGTTTTTAATTTGAATTTCATTAATATACAAGATATTTACTTATTTTCTTTTGTGTCATATCAATAATAATTTTTGGATATAAACTTCTTAATAATTGTTAAGTATCTAAAACAGTCTAAAAAAATTAAGTAAGTAAAACAGGAAGTAAAAATTATTGTGACTAATGGCTGTAAATTATTCTTCATTTTTTTTTGGTATTATTTTTAGAATTATATGAGTCTGAATTTCTGGAAGAAAAAAAAAATCCACATGTTATTTTAAAAATTTTACCTGACCTATTTTTTTCTTCGTCCTTTTGATTTGCAGGCTTTATGATTGGGAGAATTCAACGTTTGTTATAAATCTAACTACTGTCTAATGAGAAATGTCTCAAAGTATTCATAAAAACTTGAAACATAAAAAACCAAACAATCACAATCATTTTTTTTTTTTTTCTATGAAACTGCTGTAATCTGAAAGTTGAGGTATGGCTTTGAAATTGCAATATTTAGATACTAGCTTAAAACATTCTGTGTGTATGTAAGGTTTCAGCTGATTTTAATTCTTGGGCCATTGCTGGTAAAATTAAGTTTCTGCTTTTTATGTTGGTGAGCTATGGAAGTTCAGCTCACAAAGTGTTGATTATTGATCAAAATTATAAAGTTCATCTCCAGGAACCTTCATGCTTCAAAACTTTAATTTCTGAAATGAAAATTGTCAATCTATCCATACTCAAGATATATATAACAAAACTTATTTTATCTGTTTCCTGTTTAGATGGCTCGCATGACGAACTTGGATCCACCTCCTGAAGAGGAAGAAGAGGAGGAGGAGGAAGAAGTCCAAGAAGTTGAAGAGAATGCTGAAGAAGAGAAAGAAAACGATGAAGGAGAAGGGGAAGAAGAAAATGAAGAAGCCAAGGAGAAAGGTATCTTATTTTGTTTCATTTCTTTTTAAAGAATAATTTCTTCTTTTTAATGTAGTTTTGTTAAAATTTCATTATTTGGAGATTCTTCGGGTGTTTGGTCATGAATTAAAATGCAAAAAATTTCTCCATTTCTTTTTCTTCTTTTTTTTTTTTTTGTATAAAAAATTATTAAAGAATGTATTTAATTTTCATAGAATTCATTCTCGCGGTTTTCATGAGCATTTGCGCTTCAAAATAAATTTTAAAAAATAAATGTTTGTTTATTATTGACTGTCCCAAAATGTGCTCAAAGTTAGTTTCTTTAAAAACTGTTCTTAAACTTCTGCTTTCAGTTACAAAGAATGAATAGAAGATTTCAGGTTTTTCACTGTAGTTTCTGAATAAATCAAAGCACTAATTTTATTTTTACACCATTTTAAAATTAAAAAATATTAGCTTTATAGTGACAACAATTTTGCTAGGGTATATTTTCCCCTGATTTTTAATCAGTTTTTTTTTTAAAGTTAATCTAACATTGTTTTTATTAAGTCCGTTTTTTGATACTACTTTAAACTATGCAACTTATTAGAATATATTTTTTTGCTTTTTCTTATTAATATATTAATTAAATAAACATAAAAAACCATGAGTTTAGGAGGAGTTATTATTATAATGTTAAATTTAATATATCATGACTTTATTTCTTATTGTGGTTTGTTGAATTTAAGTTCTTAAAATTTAATTCAGAAAGAAACACGATTAGATAACTTGTGCATGATTATAAGTGAAGATTTTAAAATTTTCTTTGGACTATATTCATTGACAATAGAGACAAATTATTTATATTGACTCTCTTAATCAATTTTAAACTTCATATGCTATTAGCAACTTTTCCCCCATAATGTATGTTATTCGCTTCATAAATAAAATTTTTCTTGATATGCTTATTTTAGGAAGCACACATTTAATATTAGTGTTCAGTTTAGTTTTGTATTATATTATACTTTATCCCAACTTATGAATGATATTTTAAAAATAATATTTTATCAAAATGCATTCAAATCATTTACATATTTATTTCTCCATCTTAAAATTATAGTTAATTTTTGGTGGAATTTTTTTAAGAAATTTATTTTATCAAACACATGCTTCCCATCCTTCCTCAAGAAAAATAAAAGACTGATTTTTTTTTTCTTTCCAAAATTAATTGCATTATGCCACAAAATTTTTTCCCCTCTAAAGTTTAGATTTATTTACAGATTTTATCATTCATTTAGTTGAGTAACTAAATACATGAATAAAACCAATTAAATGAATATGTAAAATTTAAATTTTTTAAAAATTAAATTTTGTATATAAATTTATTCCTTCAGATGGTTCTGCTTCAAGTGAAAGTGAAGCAGAAGAAAAGAAAGATGAGAAAATGGAAGAAGATGGATCAGATGCAGAGGAAGGAGAGAAAGAAACAGCTCGACCTGCATCTTCAGCCAGTTCAAAGTCCTCATCTTCATCCTCATCATCTTCATCTTCGTCGTCGTCATCCAGTGAAAGTGAGGAAGAAGCAGAAGCACAGAATAAGAGAGATGAAGAGGAAATTTTCGGAAGTGATAGTGATTAAGATGTACAGTAGGAACTTGTAAATAATTTTATTCCATGTAATAAACTTGTCTTTGAATTTTTATGAACTGTGTTTGAATTGCCGTGCTTCTTTGTCTAAAACTTTTAGTTGCTCTGTTAGTTCCTGATGTTTGGCAATTGACTGAATTTGCTAATTGTTGGTTTATTACTTTTTCATATGCAAAGTCTAGTAAATGTGCGAGGAAGCATACTTGTAATTCAGTCAATTGACCAATCACATTTTAAACTCAATCAAATTAAATTTGGAATGTCATCTTGTGAACACAATTGCAGCTCAGTATCAAATTTTGGTTACAATTAGTTGGAAAAAAAGATTTCCAAAATGTATATTTTATTTCCTAATATTTGTGTATTAACCTTAAGTCACACTTACAAAAAAATGTTTGACTAAGAAAACATTTTTGATTCATGCCAAGGATAAGCATTTTGTAATAGCTGTTCACCAGTGCCATACGATTAGTACAAAGTATGGTTTTCTTTATCATTCAATTTATATTGTTTTCTTTATCATTCAATTTATATGATTTTCTTTATCATTTATTATTTGCGGTACTTTAAAAATAAAAATCTTAGCTCTCATGACTTTTTTTAAAGATCCACAGGCCAATGCAGATTATGAGAAAAACACCTTTATTTCAGATTCTGTGAGAAAGTGTTCTAAGACTTTGTAGTAGAATACTTTAACCATCTGATAATGGTGGAAATGGTTTTGGCTACTCAGGTAACTTTCATTTAATATCAGAAAAAAATTGGCTTCAGGTACTTGTTTGGCATAGAAAGGAAATAGGAATTCTAAGGAATGTAGTGATTTGCTTTGTCTTGTGTTGATTCCTATTTTGAGTTTGTTCAGTTATTCATTAACCCATTTATGCCTAAGGTTAAAAAATTGGAAATTTTACATTTCCATTTTTTTTTTTTTAAATTTAATAAACTTCCAAATTTTTTAAAAATAAGCATTCTACTGATCCAAAAGTGGAACAGTAAGCATTAATGGGTTAATGATTATCTTGAAACAATGCAAGATATGTATTGAAAATAAATTTCTGGACTAGAAAATGTAACAACAATTAATTAAAGCCTTGACTTATATATTTACGGCTTCAAATAATATGAAAATTTAGCATTGGAAAGCACCTATCCAATGATAAAGTACCAATCTTTATATTTTAAAAACCTTCTGATATTAAATACAGTGTCATATTTTTGAGAAATAGTAAATTTTCCAACTTATACAATAATCAACCAGTTATAAGATAAAGAATGGTATTTGTCTGTAGCCCAATAAAAAGTAGTGGATTGTAGTTTTAAAAACAGTTTATTGTGAAACTCAACAATAGGCTAATAAATTTAACAAGCATTAAATATTGCAATACAACCTCGCTTAATAGGTGGAAATGTAAACAATAAAATAAATCTGATCATTTCATTTCCTGCTTAGTAGAGGAGCAACTGTTTCTGGGTTCAGCTCACACGAGAACTGAGTCTAAACAGAGGAGTTTCCTCTTTCTCCAACCCAGGGGGGAGTTGGCACTGCGATGTTAATTTATATTGGAATTGAAGAGATCACAAAATTATTCATAAATTTCAATTGCATTGTAGAGAATTATTCCGTAAGTTTCTTTGATGTTTAAGGAAGATAAAGTGGATTATCTTAAGCCATAATAAATCTCATGCTGATAGTAGCTGTAGAGGGTTTTTTTCCCCCCATATGATTACTCTTTCATCATTTGCAGAGTTCCTAATTGAGATCACATCAGGCTTCATTATTCTGCAAATAGACCTACTTAAGTATACCTGCAGTTTTTGTTAGATAATGACAATCGCTCAACCAATTTGCATCATATGAAAATACGAAAAAAAGGCCCATATAACGGAAAAATTTTTATTTCATATTCAGGGGTAAAATTGTAGAAAAGTAGAAAAAAAAATCATTTTTGCACATTATTTGTTAGTCATTTTGCTCAGTGTGGTAATATTTGAAATGTGGGATGCATATAAGTATATAATATGAATATAGAATATAGCATATAATATAATCTGCAGCGTATATATACTCTCCAGTGATAGTGACCAGAAAAATTGAGCGTATATATATACGCTTATGATACAAATGTTTTAAATGAAAAATGAGCAATCACAAGATACACTGCTGTTGTTACAGAAAACGAGATTAATTTGGATTGTTGAAGGACAGCTTATCATCATTATTCATTACTTTTCTTGGCTTTCTTTTCTACATTTGGCTTTTTTACTTTTAAAAATCAATTAAAGATAGAAGTTTTCCCAAAATCCTTATTTTAATAAATCACATTTAGTATTTCTTTTTCCATAAATTTTAATGAAAATGTTTGCTTTCTTTAATTAATAGCATTTTTAATTTTTAAAAATCGGTATTTTTCCATTATACCGGCGCAAGCGAAAAGTCGACAATAATGATACAACCGCCAAACGGAATATCACCACATAACCTTTTGCTACCACAATTTTTAAAGAAAGTCGCGACCATTTTGTCACCTGCGCCAAAATGGCGACTGTGTGCTGTCGCCAAAAAGTCTGCTTGGTGAGATTTTCGCCGGTTTAATGGAAAAGTACCAAAAAATCTTAATGATACATTTATTTTGTTTTTGAATCTACTCATTAAAACACTAATTCCGCAAGTGTTTTTTTTTTTCTCAGTTCAAATTTTGCTTTCTAAGGAAATATGCAAAGAGAATTCATTATAATCATCAAAATAATAATAATCGAACTTAAAATTTTGACGAATCTACATATTTCAAACTTCTCCATGAGTCTACAAACTCATTTTTAAAATTTTGAAGCTAGATAAAAAGAATTTTATACATGGACCTTACGCCAAATTGATAGATTTCTATGACATTCTGAACGAAATCAATTCAGAAGAAGCTTGTCCATTCAGCTATTCGAGTACATGAGAACTTGACAACTAAAAAACTTAAATAGCATAGAAAATTTTGTATACTGGTTTCGAATCCAAAATGTAATTTCTTATGAAATTTTGAACAAAATCTGTCTTAGAAGTAATTGTCTATACATCTGTATATGCTCTTGCACATATTCGTAATAATTCATAAATGAAATAACTTCAAAAAATGAGATACAATGATAATTTTATGCCAACTTTTGGCTTTAATTGGGTGGTAAAATAAAACAAACATCCAAAGCAGGTATTCGATTTTTGTGTACTCGTATATTAACTACATACCATGAATTAATCAAACTCAACCCTTCCAAAAAAATCTCCTAAGATCCCATGCCAGATTCAATAAAAAAGCTAGATTTACTCCAAAGACCTATATTTCGTAATACTGTTCACCTACATTCAAGCTTTATTTCCCACGATTTTAAGCAGTTGAGAAAGGATAATATGCGAGAAAATTTTAGAGAGACCACTCTTGTTGGTTCTTATTAAGAGAAATTTGGTATAAGCATACAAATACAAAACTTTTCATTTTATTCTTTTATCGTTTATTAGAATTAAATCATTGAATAATAACTTTTGTGGGTGTCCTTTTAAGAAATCACACACACACACATATGATAAAAGAAAGAAAAAGTATGTTAATTCTACCGATTTCATAAATTTATATTTAAATTTTACAAATTGTTTAGTATTGTAACGATTCAGCTTCTTTCCGGTCTGCTCATGGTGGGTTTTTTTTCTCACGCTCCATAATTGCCAATTTCCAAATTGGACTCCTTGATGTCCAGGGCTTATAGCAATGTAATTACTTACAGATAGACAGGTGGAGAACCCCTCCTTCTAAGAATGGGCATTTGAACCTTTAGAGTGAGTCCAGATAAAAGACCACCGGTGTACTAATCGTGTCTGCGACACAGATGTGCAGCCTGCTTTGTTGCCCGTAGTGAACATTCCATGAACAATCCTGCGGTCAACGGTAGACCATTGAAATTTTGCTGAATGACAATTGGAGAATCACCAGCCCAAATGCTCTAATGGGGAGTCGAAGGAAAAGAAGGGAGGGTCGAAGGAAGAGAGAAAAAGGCGAAGTTTTTGGAGAGCCGGGACGGAGACTCCGAGCGCTTTAAGCGGCGGTCCCACGATGCGAGGATACACGCATTTGGCCATAAATCAGACCTCCCACCCACTGGGGGACCACACTCCCCCATAGCCAGGAGGATGCGTTTCCCCTTTCGCCCCTTCTTGGTCTCTTTGATGACCCGTCTACTTACCGACTTCTTGGCGGTAAGTCGACGGGTCATCAAAGGGACCACAAAACCGCAAGAGCTGTCAACGGGTGGCACGTGGCTCGTCTGCAGACGGGGAATACGCCGTGGGACCGCCGCTTAAGAACGGACATCTAGCCCTTTAGAGGAAGACGAGATAAAGGACCACCCGTGCACTAATCGTGTCTGCGACACAGATGTGCAGCCTGCTTTGTTGCCCGTAGTGAACATTCCATGAACAATCCTGCGGTCAACGGTAGACCATTGAAATTTTGGTGAACGACAATTGGAGAATCACCAGCCCAAATGCTCTAATGGGGAGTCGAAGGAAAAGAAGGGAGGGTCGAAGGAAGAGAGAAAAAGGCGAGGTTTTTGGAGAGCCGGGACGGAGACTCCGAGCGTTTGAGAGAAGATTCCACCCGAGGAATTCGGTGGATTCCTGGAACTAATCCCGTTACCTGCGCTAGACTAGACGGCTGGTTAACTGTTCTCGTGAGTTCTCCGGAAGATCTCGAACTATTAAGAAACTTGAACTAAGAAAGAACTATTCTTGTGGTGTTCCACATGGACATTTTATTTAACCTAGATAGTTTTTTTTTTGTCTGTAACTTAAAGCTGTAATAAAGTACCTAATTGTAAAACGCTACCCTTTATTTCCTCGGACCAGATCAAGACGTTACAGTACTGTTAGCTTGGTCTAAATGAAGTAAATAGTTACATTTTATGTAGTGTGAGTCAAACAATGCATTGATGAATAATGAGTTAGATTTTTTCATACTTTTCTCAGTGAGTCATATTTAAAAAATATTTATAGTAGCATTTTAATCAAAAGTTGTTACATTAATAAATCATTAAAGCTGACTGATTTATAAAAAAAAAGAATATTATAATTAAAAAGTGCTCTTTCAGATCTTTTCGTCCACCATCTCAAAGAAGATATCAATTTCAGGCCAATCAATGTCCGAATTACTCCAAGGCTGATAATCGAATGAATATGTGTTTGCGTATATGAATGAATGCGTGTGTCTGTTAGTGTACTACACACCAGACCAAGTGGTCTAGAGATACCGCACTTAGTTTGTACAGGGTGGACATAATTAAACTGACAGTGCTCACAGTATTCTGTAGTGCGATCTATTTTCGAGAATGACGCCACATTTTGTAGGACGATTAAACAAAACGGAGGACAAAGGATTCCGAAAAAAAACAAACATTAGTTTTAAAAGTCACTGCCAGGGAAATATGTCGCACTATGTAATAGAAAATAGAGTGTTAACAAATGCAAATCAATACGGAAATAAAATTACCTTTTATTTTGCACATTTGCTGATTTAGTTCAAGTGCAATATGGCAACACTTTTAAAAAAGCGAAAAATTTACTCAAACATCGATAAAGTCTCTTTATATGCAATTTCACTTACTGGGTAACAGAGAAGGCTGAGCAGAAGAAGTTCTTTATTTAAATTTCACGTAACATCCGTTGGCACAGTGCCAGCTGCTGGGGCTTTAAAAGGCAATGTGTTACTTTTCGAAACAATCGGATTGAAAGTTTGTGTGCAATGTCTCCTTCTTTAGTCGAGAATGCGTTACTGGTCGAATTCTTTTACCACAACCAGTGTAACGCTTCAGCCGCTCTTCGTGCTTTTAGAAAGCACAAAAAAATACGTAAAGGTAACGGTCCTTTGTCAGTTAATCAGCTAAGAGCAACGGTTGCGAAGTTTGAGAAAACGGGTTCTCTGAAGGTTGTCAGGCAGAGGACGAAAACCTGTACCACAGGATACAATCGAAACAATTGTCACTGCGATTGCCGACAGAGGACCAGACAATATTGTTGCCACTTCTAGCGCTCGTGGAGTAGCTCGGAATATGGATATGCCTTTCAGTACGGTATAGCAAATCTTACAAAAGATTATCCACTTCTATCCGTACAAGATCAGCCGTGTACAAGAGTTACGTCACACCGACTACGATAAGCGATTGACTTTTGCTCTCACTTTTCTTGCCAGAATGGAGGTGGATGATGCTTGGCCGTGGAAAATCTTGTGGGGAGACAAGGCCCACTTTTACCTGAATTGAACTGTGAATACCCAGAACTGCCGAATTTGGGAGGACAAATCACCACATGCAATCACAGCAATTCCCTTACATTCATCAAAGGTAAATGTTTGGTGTGAGTTCACAGCGAAATTTATCATAGGTCCATTCTTCCATGAGAGCATTACCCCGACAGGACCGGTAAGCTGTTCTGTTACCGGGGAGAAATATCGCCACATGTTGAACAGCTTTGTCATTCCGGCACTTCAGCAAAGACAATGCCTGGAGGAACCCATTTCCATGCAAGATGGAGCCCCTCTACACGTTGCTTTTCGGATACAACAGCTGCTACGACAGAAATTCACAACAGAAAGAGTCATTAGCCGCTGCTTTCCAACTGCATGACCACCTCGGTCCCCTAATCTTTTCCCATGCGACTTCTGGCTATGGGGTTACCTTAAATCCAAGGTCTATCAGGCAGTTGTCCAGGACCTGGCTAAGTTGAAGAATAACATATCACGGATTGTAAGGGAGATTCCTGCAGATATGTTACTTTCTGCTGTTGTGAATGCTGTGCACGGAATGCGATATGTGGTCCACAAACACGTCAGCCATATTGAACATGATTTGAATGTGCAAAATAAAAGGTAATTTTATTTCCGTATTGATTTGCATTTGATAACACTCTATTTTCTTTACACAGCGCCACATATTCCCTTAGCTGTGATTTTTGAAACTATTTTTTTTTGTGGAATCCTTTGTCCCCCGTTTTGTTTAATCGTCCTACAAAATGTGGGGTCATTCTCGCAAATAGATCGCAATACAGAACACTGTGAGCACTGTCAGTTTAATTATGGCCACCCTGTACATATTGACTTTGGAGGGTAACAAAGTATACCCATGTGGATTTTTTTTAACTTTAATTAATTAAAATTATTCTAGCATTTGGAATTTTCTGCGATAACTTCCAAAAATACTACAGCATAAAACTGTTTTTTAAATCCTCTTAAAAATGACCTTTTTTCATTGATAACAATGTTTTAACCTATAAATTCAACTTCTATTTTTAATGAATTAAAAAAAAATATTATAATCATATTTTCCAACAATTAATTTCTCACAAAATGAAAGTAGAACTTAACTTGCAAGAGCACGTTAAGAGTGTATCGTTGATTGCAGTCATTTTGACAAAAACTCAAACTGAATGATTAAATTAACTCTTATTGCAAATTAAACCGAGAAAAGTGTGAAAATATTTTCAGCACGTGTTTCAAAAGAAGCGTAATGTTATGGAACAAATATAAAATATGATATTTTTCAGATAATTCTATGATAGCTTATTGTGAATCGGACAGATTTATAGTACAATGAACAAATAACTCAGATTCTTATAGAGGCCTTACGATATGAGTTACATGACTATCGAAGTTTAAACATATTTGGCTGAGAAGTTATAAAGAGAGCAAGGCACATAAGAACTTAATTGAAAATTTTAGAACGCATTACTCTTGGCGAACCAGCTGGTCGCCAAAGGCGGCTATTGCTTATAATAAAGCTCAATGTATGTGCGTGTAGGTGCTCTACAGGCCAGACCGTTTGACCTACAGCTATCAAATTTGGTACATGTATACCTTGGAGGTCAAGAATGTACAGCTCGAAGCTCTTTTTTCTAATTTTATAAATTATTTAAAAGTTAAGCTACATTTCGACGTTTTTCCATTCTTTTTTCTGAAAATTTTATCGCACAAAGATTTTTTTATGTCAAATTAAATATAAAAAAAATTAGCTTTCTAATGGTATCAGTATTTTAACATATAACTTAAGCTCCTATTTGTAACGAATTTTTAAAGAAATATTTTAAATATATTTTTTAACAATATATTTCGGACAAAACAATAAAATTTAATCTTCACGCGCACATTACAGGTGAAAGGGGAAAAATTATCTTTTATCAATATGTTGCCATCAGATTGATTAAGACTCAAATTAAAAAATAAATAACTTTTGCAAATCAAACATATAAAAATGTAATATTCAGCATGTGCCTGCATGAAATGAAATATTTTTTTTCCATTAAAAAATGTAAAGAAAATTTTTTGTGACTTTTACAATATAATTAATTAAATAAATCAGCTTTATTTAAGACAAATATGGTTTGTTTTATATGTGTGTGTGTGTGTGAGAGAGAGAGAGAGAGAGGCTTTGGCAACGGCAGGAAATTATTATTATTATTTTGGAATAACTGGCTCAGGGAACTTCGTAAATTTTATGATCTTCCTATTTAATTTTTCTACAGTTCAAACTTTGAATTTAGTAAATCATTAATGTATATGGCTTATTATTTCATCAAACATTTAAAGTGCTTAAAGAATTATTAATTATATATATATATATATTTAAGTTTGTTTGAAGTTGTGTGTTACTCTCCAATCGCTATATACAGGGTGATCAGCGAATAAGCCCCGATTTCAAAACTAAATATCTCTACAAAAAAGACCGATAGAATTATGCGCTAAACTGTACGTTTATAAGCAAAACTGTAAAAATAGTGTACAAAAGTTTAAAAATTTAGTTACAAAAGTCGTAACAGATGGCGCTTTGCACTGAAAACTCTTTCTCTGAAAGGAGTCTTAAAAAAAATAAAGTGATGCGGTCTTTGCAATCAAAATACAATTTTTTCAAAATGTTCGCCTTTCGAAACAATGAGGTGGCGTAATCGAACAATGAAATTTGACACCACACCTTGCAATGTCACAACGGAAATGGAATCATATGCAACACCAATCAACGATTCAAGTTCATCTAGAGTGGCGGGATTTTTCTATAGACATTGTCTTTCAAAGCTCGCCACAGAAAGAAGTTACAAGGAGTCAGATCGTGCGAATATGGAGGCCAAGCTATTCCTATGTCTGTAAATTGCAGATAATCTAATGCTATTACTCTATTCCCAAAGTATTCATGAAGAAAGCGAAAAACTTTATCTGTTCGATGTAGTTGAGTCCCATCTTGCATGAACCAGTCGATACCTGGTCGATCCTCCAATGCTAGTTGAGTACTGACAAATTGTTCCAAAATTGTAACGTAACGTTTGGTAGCTATCGTTTCTCGCACGAAAAAGGGGCCGATAATACCTCTAGTGCATACCACAGTCCATGCAATAATTTTAGGAGAATGCTGTGCTTTCTCTTCACACAAATGAGGGAATTTTTGGAACCCCAAAATCTCCAGTTTCGTAAGTTAACGATTCCATTCAAATGAAAATGCGCCTCATCTGTGAACCAGATGCAGTTCACATCAAATCCGTATTGTCGATCATTGTTAGAATCTGATTCGCAAAGTCAGCCTTTTGTTGCACAGCTTTCATGGGTATCGCTTGATGACATTGGATTTTGTATGGAAACAGCTATAGGCTATTTTTTAGTATTTTTTGCTTGCTCATTTACTTTAAACCTGTTTCTGATACAATTCGTCGGATGCTTTTCCTAGGATTTTGCTGAACAACTGCAGAAACTTTGGCTGCATTTTCAGGAGTAACTACTTTTTATGGGTACTGTCTATGGGCATTGTGATTAGAGTGCCATCTGTTAACGATTTTCGTAACTAAATGTTCTAAACTTTTGCACAGCATTTTTACACTTTTGCCAATAAACGTAAGTTTACCGCATAATTATATATATATATATATATATATATATATAATTCCAACGGCTAATTTATAAAACTTTAAAAGTAGAAATGCATCTATAAAAAGGGTTTGTGGTGACATCTTAATAAGCCAGTAACTAACACTAAACATTGGT
>JAPMOQ010023867.1:0-27165 GCA_026543055.1 Argiope trifasciata | reverse complement strand
TATTATAATGATTGTTATCTGTCAATAGAAAAATAGTGAATAGAAATTAATGCTACAGCTCTTCATATATTTAAGGTAAGTTAAATAATGAAAATTAAAAATTCTGTCATTTTCTTTCCAAAATTACATGTTTAGTATCTCAAGCAAATTGCGAAAAATTGTTATCTGTTAAAAAATTATTTCAGGGATTTTTCAATTATTCAGGGACGCATGGTGAATTAGATGTGGGGTATTTAAAGATACTTATTTCTGATTAATTATTTTAGTTGTTTGTTGAAAATATTGAATGAAATAACTGAAATAATATTTGATTCGACACTTGGATGACATTGTGGATAAATTAGAATATTGTGGGGAAGATAATTTTGTTTCTGAAAATCAATATTTTTATGAATTTTTTATTAATGTTATGTTCAAGTAATTTAATTATTGTAGAAAATATTTGTTCCACTACGAAAGTGACAGAATTATATTTGCTGCTGGGAGTAAATGTCGTCTATTTCACATGAATGTAACTGCATTCACCAAAATAAATTGTTTGCTCATGAATTCAAAAATGAATTATTTTTGGATAAATGAGCGAAGAATTAAATGTTTGTGAATCTTCTACTGTTGGCGTTTATCAAATCACATTGTGCAATTGGTGATCATAGGAGGGCAAAACAAGGCAAATAATGAAGTGGAAAATATTTGTGTGAAGATTTGTAATCTTAGCACAGAAAGGATAACTGAAAGAAAAAAATGGTCGAGACATTTTCAAAATATATTCATTATAATTTTCACTTTAAATTGTCTTTATAATAATTATCAAATTGCATATGCTACACTTAATACCACAAAAATAGGAAAATTGGATGAATGTTTTATTAAAAACTTTAGTCTAAGCAGATTCTGCTTAATTTTCAAACACAATGCAAATGTTAATCATGAAATTAATGAAAAAAGTTCGTGAAGTATGTTAGATTGTTTATTTGGGGCCAGTCTTCTAAAACAGAGTGATGCTATGAACACATTGCATATCACTGACAAGTATTGTCTTTTGTTGTATATCATCTATTGAGAATTGTTGTTGAGTTTTCACATTTTAGTTTTGTTTTTAAAGTGTGTCATCTGTAGTAATGATGAATTTCTAATGAACTTGCAATTTATATGGATTTCAAAGTGTTGGTAAGAATTTTTGCATTCAATTTTGAAGCTAAAACTCATTATCTAAGAGTTTTTAGAAAAAAAGAAGAAAAAGTGGAAATAAAAATAAATGTCATTCTCTGAACATTACAAGAATAAAAGATTGTAGTCATAGCACCCAAAATAAAACAGTAGCATAATCATAGAATCTTGGCCTTTTTCCACTTCCTTTTTATTGAATTCTTTATAGATGAATTTAATTTCGATTTCAGCGACCATTTTTTCCTTTCCATAATATTTCTGTATTGCAGCTAATGAGGATGCTCTAGACTGAGAGAACAGAATAAATTTCTTTGGCAGGAATAGCAACATTCAATCTGCAGAAGCATCATGTTATTATTTAACCACTCATACATTTTAATTGGATGGTTTATTATTTAGGAAATTGTACGTTTATTTGCAGTAAATTAAAGAATTTTTCAAAAAGAACTTTGTAAATTTTTTTAAAAAATGTTTTAAAAAAAAGTTTTAGTGAAGCTGTGAACTGCTTTTCACAAAGATGCCAATTGGATTTTATTGTAAGATGTTGCTGTGAACCAACCAATAGAATTTCTAGAAGATGTAGGCAGTCAATACTTTTAATGTATACTGTTTCTGAAGAATTTTAAAGAATTGCATCTGAACATAAAATTACTTTTATTAAATTGGTATGGATGAACCAAATGTTAATTAAAATTTTTTGAATCATGTTAAGGATCAACTTGATTTGTTGATCAAAGAACCAACTTCTGTAATTTTTTTTATCTAAGTACTTTTAGACGGCATATAATGGATGGATCATTTTAGTAGGAAAATGCATTAAATGGATAGTTGATGTTATTTTAATTGCAGCACATAGAGTATAAACCCTTTTGCACTGGACATGTCATATATACATCACCTATGAACGTCTTTTGCATTCAGCTGTACCACCCGAACATTGCTGAAAGTTGAATTCAAGGGATGTGTGATACATATGCGCATTTGAAGCCAGAATGATTTTTGAAAGCAACTAGATGGCTCATTGTGTCCATTACTTTTAAAATGAATATAGTTTCAGTATTCTGACCTTCAGTTTTATTCATTAGTTGTTGCTTAGAGAGGGGGGGGGATAAGTGGATAAACTAAGTTTGGTTCTTTAACTTTCCTTATAAAAGAAGTATTCTCGTGTTTCTCTCTCTGAATTCTACTTGAATGCTCTGAATTCTATTTATTATTATTTTATTTTTTGATGCTATATGAGGTCTCTTTAGGTTATACCCATAGGTCTGTTGCGTTTAGCATAATATTTAGATGCGTTTTACATACTTCCGTTTCCAATTTGAAATTCCTAGAATTCAATTTGTTTTGGTAAGAAAATGTTATTTATCAGAAGAGGAAAGTCTTTTATTATGCCTAAGGCTGTTGGTACACAAATGAGAATGATGATTCATAATCTAAAAAATTAGAAATCGAGATTTTGAGCAGTTCAAATGCGGATATATCAGAATTTGAGCTCACTGCTTGCTGCCTTCTACTAATTTCTTATTATATTTTTGAATTTTTTTGACATTTTAAAGTTTATTAATTTATTTTGTACATTAAAATTTCAGAATAATTTGAATAGACCCGCTGAAAGTTATACAACATAAATAAATTTAAAATATATATATATATATACCAAAAATTACTACGTTAGGACTTAAACATTTTTTTTCAAAGTTAAATTTAATATTCCGTTTCCTTTTGTATACATTCCATCTAAAGTGAGTGTCTGGAATAGAAACATCCCATATTGATAGAGTTAACACTAGTCCAGCTACTTAATTCCTGGAAATTTCCAGTTTTTAATTTGTAAAAAGATATTTGATCTTATATTTTTGGAACATAATTCTAGAAATTTCTAGTTATAATTCTGAGATATAATGGTTCTTATACCACTTTTTTTAAAAAAAAGAATATTATAAAATTGCATCTCATATGTAGGATAATATTATGAGCTTTGAAATACAGCAGTTATTATTTTAGAATTGTTATAGAAATGGCTATTCTGAAAGAGAAAATTAAAATATTAGAAAAGATATCACCATGTTTATTTGTACAGAATCAAATTATGTTTGCATAATAATGTCACTTTTTTTTATTATGGATAAAATTATAACGTATTGAGAAGTATTTTTACAATGATATTTTATTATTGTTTTGATCTTGACTTTAATCTGTTCTGTTCAGTTAAGCTTTTAGTTATTTGTATATCAATCCTGTTCTAGTTTACTATTTTGAAATCTTGGAACCTTTTTTTAAATGTACATTTGTAACATGATAGTCAGTAGATTTCTTTTGAAATAGAAATAATTCATTATTTTTTTGGATTCACCTTGACTTCAAATTTTTTTCTTGTCAATAATGTTCTTATTTCTTATTTTATGATGCCCATCTTTATATCCCTACACCTTAAATGCTTATAATTTATCTGTATTTACCAGGGTTTGTGGCATCATTAAAAGTCCTTAATGACTGTGTATTTTTGATCTTCTTTATGTAAGGGCTTTTTATTTAAAAAAAATCTAGATGCTTATATTTTCCTTTTGAAGGGGGAAAAGAAAAATCTTTTCACCGTGCTAGATATGTCTGATTCTCTGTGGTATCAGATCTTTCAATGCTAATGAGTTTCAATGAATCTGGTGATTAGTGGAAAATGTTTTATTTAAATTTACGGAAATGCTGATAGAATGAGGAAAATGTATCATTTTTATTTACTAGATTCTTCTTTCGCCTCTTTAAAAAAAAAAAAAAAAACAAGACAAAATTCCTTCCTTTTTAGTGACAATTTTATGTATTTAATTAAAACCCCTAGTGTTAGTTTTTAACAGTTAATCTGTATTTTTCTACACATGATTACTTGTTTAACTAGTATTTATTAGTTTTATATCAACATGAATTTAGTTACTCTTCATTAATGAATTATTTAATTATTTTTGTTTCAAATAATTGTCGTTCTGAATTTTAGAACTTTTTCACTATATATTTGAAATTGTTTATTTTATTCTTTGTTAACTGTGAATACACTTACTGGTTCAAGACTTCTAAAAATAAAAGTATAGCAAAATGTTTATGATGCTCCAAAGTTACTAGTAGGTCTTTTGTTATTTTTGCCAAAAGGTATCAAAAATAAATTTATACTAGTAAATTTCTTTCTTTCTTTCATTTTTATATGTAAATAATTCAAAGAATTAATTCAATGTTCATTAAAACATTTGAGCTCGGAATTTTATGCAATCTCCCTGATTCAAATCTCGGAATAAAACATTTTCATTTTTAGAATCATGGCTGTTCATGAACATGATTATACAAAATGTTTTAAACTGAAATTTCTTGACTCTAAATTTGCAGATATCTATCAATTAAAAAAAATCCTTGTCAGATTTTTTAGAAAAGTCTGTTTATCTGAGTCCATGTGATATGATAACTTCGAAATACAACACACTACATAGGTAAATTTGATACACAATTTTAACATCTAAATTATACGTCTGTATCTAAATTTCTGTTAATGAATTGATCATTTGTCATTCTTTATGTTCAAATGCAGGCAAAAATACTGCAGCAATTTAGTTAAAGGAAATTTGGAAAGTAGCTCTGTTAAAAATATTCAATTTAGTTGGCTGACCAAATATTTCTGAGTACATTTTTATCTTTTTAAAACTTTGCTGGGAATATAAAAATAAACATTTTTATACTCTTACCTTTCACAACTTTTATAAGGTCCTTATTTTTTTATATATATAAAAGAGGGAGGATTGGGAATATTTTTCTTAAAAAATATGCCAGGAAGTATAGGAGAAAGATTTTCAACTGGTTTCACATTTGTGTCAGAGTATGTGAAGCCATTTTATTTTTCAAATATGTATCAGATGTACCACTTTTGACTTTTTAAAATCTCATATTCATAAATGAATAAAATTTTAATTGAATTAAAAAAAGTCTTGAAAAAAAATTCTCTATTAAAATTATGCTTATAGTAAATTACTAATGCCAGTATAATCAATTATGTAGATAAGAGGGAAAGTAAAGCCAGTTAAGAGGGAACAAATTATTGCAAATATAAGACACAGTAATTTGGAAGAAATATCTGATTATGTATTTTCAAGTGTAATTATCAGTAATTTATTTAAAAAGCTTGGAATAAATGATAAAAAAATCATTAAAATTTTTTTTAGGAATTAGGAGAAGTAGCAAGCATGGGAAAAAAAGTTCTGATGAATGTGGAAGTGAGAAATTTAAATGAAAAATACCATGTTTTCAGAATATGTAGTCTATGACCATGTAAGATTCTGACAGAATCCATTCAATAAACATTACTAAAAAAAATGAATTTTAGAAGCCTCAATCTATTTAAAAGGAAACAACCTTTTATTTACATATTTAATAAAATTACTATATTTTAAATATTTATGAGATTTGTTTATGCAACTTTTTTTTGGTAGAATTGGAATCTTAAAAAAATAGCAGTATAATATTTTTTTTCTTTATTCAGTTAACTGAAGTGTTATTAAATAATTAAAAATATGCAATGAAAGTCCTTTAATAAGACTTTTTTAATGAAATTTTTTAAAAATAAAAGCAATTTAAATAGTTTCATTTTAGTGTTGGTGAAAAATATTCAGTTAATCTTAGTTGCTTACTATGTTTATATTTGTATAAAATTGGAGAATTACCTAATTAATACCTAACTTAATTTATTTCAGCAAACTCTGATAATAGTAATACAAACTATAATAATAATAAAAGCCTCTTTATAGTTGGTTCCTGTTTTTCCATAAAGGTGCTGAAAGATACTTAAGTACTAATTTTTTTAATAAAATTATTCTACACCCTATTTACGTCTCAACATATCTGTTTTTATTAATTTCTCTATTTCTGTCACTAAAATATGGCTAATATCAATCCTTTCATGGAAAGCAAAAATACTATCAAATATTCATTTTTCAATATTTCTACCTAGATGCCGCAAGCTAATTTATTTTGTGTTCTTGACCTTCTGTTAAAATTATTGTAAATCATTTAGTAATTTTTAATTACTTAATGATTTAATAATTTTATGACAAATTTAAATAATTTTATGGCATTTGAAAGTATTTGACTAATTTGAACTTATTTTAGATCATGCCATCAGGTTATCAGTGCATTGTAAATGAACCAGTTTACACTACTCTGCAAAATGTTACATATTTGGAAAGTACACAATATTTTGATTCCGTTTGTGGCATGGATGCTATTATACCAAGTGATGACATGATGTGCAATGAAAGAAACATGGAAGAGAGTAAGTAAAAATTGTTTGTTCTATTTATTGAATTTTTTGTTTTAATTATTAAATTTCCATTGGTTTCTAATGTTTTTGATCTGCTGCTAACTTTATTCATTACAGTACTTCATGAAATATTTATTCATCAAAAATTCTTTTGAGTTAAAATACATATGATTATTTAGACCATTTTTTTATATGTGTGTATTATTGTAACTAGTATATATTATTAATAGTTAATTTAGCTATTAATAATAATGTATATTTTATTATTAATAATCTAAAATTGGTTAATGGGTCCAGATTAATGTATATATCCTGAATGTACTAAGCCATATTTGCTTTAAATGGTATAAAATTATTGAATTCATAATATAGATATTTTAGTCTTAGAAACCTTTTTCTTACATTAATTTTTCTATAAAGTAAAATGTTTCAGATTTATTTTATTCCATGTAATATTAAAAATTACACCTTACAAAAATTAATTTGTTATTAAAATTATTGGAATTTATTAAAAATTTGAGTTTTTGTCATCATGATGGTAACACATTGATAAACATAAATTAATTTTATATATATATAAGCTTAATGAGTTATCACCTTTTAAATTATATGTTTATTTTCTGTGAAAAAAAATATGGCAAAATAATGGGTAACATTGAAAATATAATTCTTTGAATTTCAAGATGATTTATAAATCTTTGAATTTTAATATAATATAAAGATGAAATTATTTTTGTGATGTAATAGCTTTTTTAAAGTAGCTTCCCAAAAACTTTAAAATATTTATTGATAGTTTGACAAAATTAGTGTGGGAACAAACAAGTAATGTTGTAATTTTTCCATGATTGTAAAAATAAGAACTAAGATATTAATAGTTGACCCATTTTTCTTTTATTGAAGAAGAGAGTTTCCTTTGTATAAAATATAATTATTAAGAAAAATGGTCTCCCCTAATAAGAAAAATGTGGTTAAAAGCATTAGAAGTAATGAAGACTGTGGTCCAATCTCATATGTTATTCAGAGGCTCAAATATCTGTTTAAAACTCTTGACTTTTAATTTATCACTTAAAAACAGAAATTTTTTATTTGTTTCCTGTAATTTTGCTATCTTATTATAATATGCTAATGCTTTTATCACCTATTGCATCATTATATTATGGATTCTTTAATGTTCATGGCTTTTTTTTGTACCATTAAAAATTTAAATATCAATTTTTGAATTTTAACAAAAATTAATTATTTTTATATAGACTTGCTTTTAGTAATTTTACATGGATTTTATTTTAAACATAATTTATGATTTTTAGATCAAAAGCAATATACTAATTCATTTTTAATGGGCATACTATTTTTGAACTTAAAAACATTGTTCTTTTTTAACTTTTTAAACATATTAGCTGCTCAAATCCTTGTATAAAAATGTAATTTATGTATTAAGAATAAAAAAATACTTCTTCTAATACTTATACTTCTTCTTCTAATACTAATACTTATACTTCTTGTATAATTAAATATGTCAATATTTCCATTTGAATTATTTTGAGAATGAAAGTCGAATCGACTCGGCATTTACAATTAAAGATATTAATTTTGCTTGTTTTCCCAGTCTGTGAACTTGATGCTCATTGCTAATTTCTTCATGTTAAGAGTTGAATTGACATTAAAAAATTGAAAAAAATTGAAAAGAGGAGAGAAAATAAATTAACAGTCATGAAAAATGCAAGTCAATGTTTGTCTTTTGAAACCTTGACATTTTTTCACTTTATTAATTTTAACGTATTAAAGTTCTATTTCAATGAGACTTAGTTTAAAGTGTAATTAATTCCCTCTGCCTTCTTTTGTTTTGTCAGTATTTCTGTTTTTTTCGTTGTGATTTCTCTTATTGGCTGTCTTTAAAATTTTGTTTCTACATAGATGTATTTTGTGTATTGAATATATTTTTTTTTTTAATAGAGGATCTTTTTGAAATAGTTCATAGATAAAATGTAATGGAGATGCAAATTTTTATAATTGGGAGTAATTGTTTTTTTAATTGCATGTTAAAAACAATAAACTTTACAGACCTTTGAAAATCAGTATTTTCACGTCGTTTACTGAGTGAAAAAAGTATGCATCATTCTTTGTTCAATTTGAATCTTTGTTCACATGTCTTCATGTAAAAGAAATCTAGAATTAAGGGAAAGTTTATGGACAAATTTATTTTAAAAATTGCTGATTATATATTTACAATGTTAAAATAGCTTTATTTTGCCTATAAGTATTTTAGGATAGATATAATGTATGAACTATTTAGTATGGATTATTTACCTTATTTTCAAAAAAATTTGTTTAGAGAAAATATAAAAATCTTGAAAATTAAAAGCATGAGAATTCTGACGTTTCTTGAAAAATTCCTAATATTCTCTTTCCTTGCCTTTTTCCCCCCTGCTATCTGTTTCAAGCACAGTTGCTGTTGTTTATATTTACTTTTGTTTATTTTTTTAAATTTCAGTTGGCCCTTATCTAAATATAGTCGAACAGCCTGCTGATACATTTCGTTATCGTTATAAAAGTGAGAAAGGATCTCATGGAGGAATAAAAGGAGAAGGTGCTAGTCGCAAAAAAAAATGCTTTCCTACAGTGAAAGTAAATATATTCAGAAGCATATGTTTTTATACTTTTATTTAAACTGGTAATGCCTGGTGTTCTATTTTGTCAGATTTTGAACACATTTGCCAGATTTAATTGCTACTCTTTTGAAATATTTTTCTATTATTGAAGCAATACAAAGAATTTAATCACATTTTTTATTCATAAATACTTTAACATATTTTAAATATTTTTTAAAAAGAAATATAAATAATAATTTTTTACTATTTTTCTTAAAAAAATTCTGTAATTTTAATTTTGTTTTACTAATTTTCATATTTTTGGCATAATATATAATTTTAATTAAATTTATGGTTTTAATTTATTTGGGTTCTAATGAATTAATTTGTCTTGTTTCATGTTTGTAAAGATGAAATTTTGAAACACATTAAAGTTATAAAGTTTTTTGCCCTGATGTGATCTTAATTAAAATATAATATTTTGCAATTTTTAGAATTTAAAATACTTCCATATTAAGGTATTAAATACATGTCAGTATTTTCCATTATCATGCAGTTACTGAATTGGCATTGAGTTTTAGTATCAGTCAATACAGAATTACCATGGCATTAGGAGAACAAAGAAAAGTGGTTCACATGTCTAAAAACTAGGAAAAATAATCTAAACCTAAAATAATCTAAAAACTAGGAAAATAAAATTGAAAAAATTTCAAAATTTCCATACAGACAAGGAAAGTATAAGGAATTAAAATTTTTTTGCTCCTTTTTTTTTCTTAATGTAAAAATGCTGATCTCTAAACGTTGCAAGAATAAAAGATTATAATAAGATAACATAGTTCTAAAAGTGAAGTGACACCATTTGTGACTGTGCAATTGCAAAAATTCACATCTTTTTCAATTAGACCTCGCCACCTTTTTTACATATTGAATCATTTGAATTATGATTTGGAAGACTGCTTTAACTGCATGAAAGAGTAGAATAAATTTTTCCTGTAGAAAAACTATAATTGAATTTGCAAATGCTTTGCAATGATGTTTGGTCCTTACATGAATTTATTGAATTGTTTATTATTTGAGAAATTGTAAATTTAATTAGAATTGATTAGAAATTTTTTTTAAATCAGTGAGATGCTCAAATTCCATATTTTAGACAGATACGACGGATAAAAATATAGATCCTAACTCTGCTGAATATGTTAGAGAAGTTCCACAAAATTCATTTATTGCATGCTGTAAGAAGATTAAAGCTTAAGAAATATAGGGAAACAGACATTAGCCATGCCAAAAGAAGAAAATGTACAAAACTGCATGCCTGTTCAAAAACATCATTATAGATATTAGACTATATATTTGAAAGGAATACAGGAGAAGATAATACACCAAGTCTGAAAACATCAAATCTGATATCCGAAAATAAGCTGATTTTGTAATTTTTTAGTTTAAGGATAATAATTTAAAACAACTTTTATTATGGATATTAAAACATTCCATTTCATTCATCCTTTCATGCATACCCTGATGGAAATACTTTCAAATATGTTTACTAATAGTAAAATAGCCAAATAAATAAATAAACAAAAGTTGCACAAAGATGTCTGGCATTATTTACTATATTAGTAGCTTCATTTTGTCAATGATCTCTTAAGAAACTTTAAAAAAAATGCCATATGTTTTGACAAAGCTTTGAGCCACGTTTCTGAAAAATGCCGAATGGATCTTATTGTGAGATATTGGTGGGAATCAACCATTAATCTCCAAAAGATATTAAAATTCTATGTTTTTAAAACATACCACTGTTTAAGAATTGTTTGAAAATTTTAAAGAATTTACATCAAATTTGAATTTACAATTACTTTACAAAAATAGTATGAATGAACTAAATAAAAAATAGAGCATTTTAGTATAGACAATCCATTCAATGAAAAGTAGATGTTACTCTTAGAGAACAATATGTAGAATAGTTAAGGATTGTGTTGCTGGATGTGCTCATTTCCTGCAAGTTACAAGTTCTGAATTTCCATGGAAGTTTTTTCTATCTGCTAGTGATGTCATTTTATAAGTTTTCCACAATAATAATTTTTGTTTTACTCATCTAATTAGATATAATATTTGTTTTCATTGTATATCTATATTATGTCATAATATTTGTTTTCATTGTATATCTATATTATGTCATAATATTTGTTTTCATTGTATATCTATATTATGGGAATTTCATTTTGTGATTTCATGGCCTAACAGATTTAACTACAGGTTTTTAATGATTTTATATAGAGTGTAAACTTTTATATGAGGTAGTGAAGAAAAAATGATTACTATGTTTACTTATTTCAAGTTGAAATAAATTATTTTAATGGCAAATGAAGTAGTTATTTTCATAGCCGTTCTGAGCAATCATATATTCCCTCTTCCTAATATTGGGTAGAAAATGTTAGTGTTTGCGATTGTGCTTTAAAAGTTTTTGATAACATAGAGAAATATATAATTTTCAACTAAAACATTTTTTCTTTAATTTGCTACATATTATAATGTTATAGATGGTACAGAATAAATTGATTCTGGCTAAAGTGTTTTTTTCTTGTGTTACTAATATTCCTCAGCCATAAAAAAAATAATAATCTGGCATCTGAACCAGTGGTGCCTTTTTTTTTATATGAAAAGTTTTTCATGCTTTTAAAGTAATTAATGAAAAAGATTGTTAAAAAAAGCAAATTGAAGAAGCAAAGCATTGAGAACTTCTTTTTGATAGAGTTCTTAAAAAACTAAGGTTGAGATAAAATACTGATATTAGAACTGTGACTACAAGATACATGATTATTAGCAGAGTTATTAAAACTGAAAAAAAGATGGTCTTTTTAGTAGAGTGCTTTATATTTATTACAAATATTAGAAAAAGTATTTGAAGCCATGTCCAAAAATGTTGTCACTTTGAAAGTTGCATATTGTTTATATCCTTTTTTTATTGAAAGGTAATGCAATATTGTAATGAAAAACAAATGGTTGATTTGTTTTTTCTTTATTACAAAGCACAAATTTTCCTGGTGTGTTTATAACATATAAAGGTAAAAATTAAAATTTTCCAGGGAAAAAAGAAAAAGAAAAACTAAAATGTATACAAAGGGTGTTAATTCATTTAATGAAAAAGTCATTTAGATGATTTTGATTCTAATATTTTGAAGTCCAAACGATTTTTTGATGTTTGGTAGTGTTAAGAATAATTGTGTTGTCACATAGCGATGTGTACTTTAAAAATGGATTTAGTATCAAATGGATATGCTTGTTTACAATATGAAAGAATATTTCTTTTAATTGGTATAAGAATCATGTTTGATATAAGTTTTTATGGATGTGTTTTAAATATTCCAATTCAAAAAGATTTACTTTAATATGCAAATGAGCACATACAAAGTATTATGAAGCTTTAGAAGAGCAAGGAAAAGTAAAGGAATTTATTAGAATTTCATGCTTCTGTCTAAAAAATTTTAAAGCATATACTGATTTTAGCAATTAGAGAGGCTTATTTCAAATTTAAATAAAACTTTCATGATATTGAAATTTGAGAAATTGAGCATTTCAGATTCCTTAGAAAATTAATTGAATACTGAAAAGAGAAAGAAAACTATGTTTGTGGCAGTTACATAACTCTTATCTTCCCTTTTGGATATTAGATGGCAATGCCTGATACGCTATCCCTTATGCCATTCCTTAATGCATTGTGAGAGTGATTGAGATGAGATACTGTACTGAAAAGCTGCGTGTGTAAATTTCTTGTGTTGTTTTTGTTCCATATATGAATGTGGTTATTAAAGAAATGTTCCTGAAAATATGAGTCCTGTTGCATCTTGCACAGATCATAATAATCTATGAACCACCGCATGTTTTTAAAAAAAATATATGTGTGATATGAAGTATTCCAAAAGAATGACATGCTTCAATAACAAGAAACATTTTGGAATGTTAATGATTTATATTATATATAATCGTAATGCATATCTAGTCATAGAAGATAACAAATGTCATTTTTTATGTTTTGCAATATCTTTTTAAGATGATTTAGATATTGTAAATTATAGGATTCTTACTTCCAATATGAGGATGAGGTATTAGGTATTATGCAAATAATGTAAAAACTGGCATTTTGTCTTATTTATTTTTCACATGATCCTCCTGTTGTATGAAATTCAGTTCCAAATTCATTATTCTAAAAACAAAACAACAAAAAATTGCATAGAATGGTTTGGTATAGTTACTGACATCCCTACTGTATTCAGAGAATCCATAGACAAGTGCATTTAGATCATGAGCAACAGCTAGATTCCCAATTGAGTCCTCCAGATCGTGGCAGTCTCTTCTCAGAAATATTTGATCAGATGAACATAGCTTTAATCAAAATGTAAACATCAATGATAAAAAAAAATTCAAATGAAAAAAAATGTGTGTGTATGTAACAACTTTTCTGTAAATGTACTTACTATGTGCCATTTTTAGAAACTTTAATTAACCCTCTTTTATTCTATAGTGTGTTCAGTAGTGATTGATTCAATTTTGAATGGTGTTATATTTAAATTTTTGGGGATTTGACTGTACTTCTACTGATGAAGCTGCTAGTAGCTAGTGCATCTTATCATCATACATTACCTTTAATGGTTGGATGCTTAATTTATTGATGAGTAGATAATGATAATTAAGGAAATAAAACTCTTCTCAATTTTTGGACACCATATATAATATAATGTAGGCAGAATAGTTGAGAAAAATCTTCGTGATTTGAATTTAGGTTTGAATTGTGAATTACTGAACTTCAGAGATTAAATTAGGTTTAACTGGACCTAATTAGTAATGCAAATCATACTACAATTGGTATTGAAAAATTCTGTGGTTTTAAAGTTGATTTTTTAAAGATATCATTAGAAGAATAGGATTTCTTCCAGATAATTTTATTTAAGAATATAAATAAGTTTTTATTTTTTATAAGAATGCAACTATTTTCTTCAGTCTATATTGACTAAAAAAATATTATGGTACTAAATGTATTCTTATCTAGAAACTATTTGTCTTTTTTCATAATAATATCTGCCTTTATTTAAAAAAAGAATGAATACTGTATTATCTATCACTGCTACTTCTGTCAAGAAATAAATTATTTAAAATTAATGAATTTATTGACATAATTCTTTTAAAATATTTCATGTAGGATATTTTTGACATATTTTTAGAAACATTTGTAATCAGCCACTCTCTTTAATATATGTATATTTATTTTTAGTTGGAAAATTGCCCTTCAAGCTTGAAAAAAAAAGTTGTTATTAAGGTTAGTTTGTATACAAATGAATCTGAGCCAAAACCTCATTTTTATGAACTTACTGGAAAAAATTGTTCAAATGGTAAATGTGAACAAAAGTTAGACGATAATTATACAGCTGTGTAAGTACTTCTGTTTTCTACATTGAAAGATTTAAAGTATGTCTGTTAAATATATGTATCCATATTCTTTTTCTTGTTTTATGTAGATTTCAATCTCTGGCGATTTCAGCTAAAAAAAGAGAAGAAGTTTTAGAAATTTTGAAGCAAAGAAAAATTTCAGATAATGGTATAATCTGATTGTTAAATATTCATTTTATTTGCTTTTTTAATGA
Source organism: Argiope trifasciata (assembly GCA_026543055.1). Classification (NCBI taxonomy): domain Eukaryota; kingdom Metazoa; phylum Arthropoda; class Arachnida; order Araneae; family Araneidae; genus Argiope; species Argiope trifasciata. The sequence continues at coordinate 12,484 of JAPMOQ010023867.1, read as the reverse complement.
TTTTATCCATTGCAATATTCATTATGTACCAATATCATAGACAACTTTTGTTCTTATTATAAATATTTAAGAATATTAATTTGTTTTGTTATAGTGTTGAATAAAATGTCTTTTTTGATAAAAATCTGTTATATCATTTTACTAGTATGGCAATGTGATAAAAAGTGACAAAATTGAACTTGGAAAGCAGTTAATTCAAATTTCTTAGCAAATAAACTTGCAAATAAATTTAATAGTATGCAAATGTTGCATTAAATAATTTCAAAACAAGAAAAGTGATTAAAGATGGAAATAAAAGAATGACTTTTTATTCTTTTATTTCCATCTTTATTTTATCATCCATCATCACTTACTTCCCTCCACTAACGCCTGAGGAGCACCTCGTAATTGAAGATGAGATGCTTCCGGTATTGTGATTGGATCTCGCCAACCTGGTGAATAAAATAATAGGTGGGGGTCTGACTCTTCCATCGATGATGGGACATACTCATTACGGGGAAGGTTGTACGATGGTCATTGATGGCTGTTAGGACTCAACTACAGTTCCCGCCAGTGTTGCTGTTGTAGCAATCTGATCATTCAGTTTTACGTGTTTTATTTCGTGTGCCTTTTTGACGGGTTGGAGATTAGTAGTATGACTTATTTCCCTCCACTGAAAACTGAACTAAGAGCTCAGTTATTCTCACTAAGTTTTGTCGCATTGTTCTTTAGAGCATCATTGCAGATTTTGGAGGCTGTTTTATATGTCTAGTTACAAACTGCCCATTGAAATTTGATCATGTCTTGACTGAGAATCTGTGTTGGATTTTGTAAGGTTTCCCTCTCTTTTATACGACTGTTATTGGATCTTGATTTTTTTTTATGGAGATAGCTCATGGGGTTTTATCATGTTGATGAGTTAAATACCTAATATTTGATCTAGAGTTTCAGGTTCCGAAATGCTGTATGTTATTAAAGATTTTTTTTTGTAATTACCAGGTAAGGGCTTTTATATTTGGCATACATTTTTTGTTCTTGTTTATGGATTTGCTTTCTGGATCTATATGTTTATGAATTTGTTAGCTCTATGTATAGTTATCTATACATTGTCACTAATCTTATACTATGTCTGTCCTTGTAACTTATGAGAAGTATCTTTTGTTTTGTTTTTTCCACAGGCTCTTTGATATGAAGTATAAAGTGAGCATTTTCAGGTATGGCAGAGTGTCAGCAAAAAAATTATTATTATCAAGTGCTCTTAAATTGTAATTAATATCATTTGGCATTTTAAGCTCTTTTCCAAACTATAGATAAGCAGTAGTGTCACCTGTTGTATCACATTTTGCTGTGTTCATTGCAAAATGAATCATTGTTAGTTTTACTTCTCATGTTTCATGGGAAGACTAGTATGGCTACTTAGAGTTTCATATTTATTCTTTTGTTCAAAGGGATTTGATTGAGGGTTTATAATCAGAAATGAGTAATTGTTTAATATCTAGGAAATTGCACATTTGTTGTAAAACTTCACTCTATGCCATTATAGGCTAAAAAGCAGGAGTCTTTATTGCAAGAATCTCAAACATTTTTGTGTTAGTATGTGTTCTTACCAGTTAAAGAGTTATTATTTGGTCTAGTTATTTGGTTTGCATCGATTGCACTTATCACAATTCACATATTCTGCAATGTTTTCTCATACCAGAAAAGTGCTATCTTAACAAGGTTTTATGATATTTGAAAACTGCTTTTTTGCATAATGTCCTGCAATGTTTCAATTATGATTTTGCTGTAGCACTTCTACCACCCTTGACAAGAAAGAAAAATTAATAGAGCCTCTTCAGAATCTGTTCCTGTGAATACAAAATCTTTTGTATTGTTGTATCTGCTGTTAGTCCTAATGACAATTTTCATCCTTTTCCATTTTCAAAATAGTCTAATTTTTTTCACATCTTCATCTTTCATTTATTCATAGCAGATTTTTTTAGATTTCTGGGATGGTAAATCTATGAAAATGGCACTTAAATCGCAAAAAAGTGATCATTTGCATTGATTGGCATATACTGAGTGAATTTTTTGATACTTTCATTTAAAAACAATTTCTCTGACAGAGTAAAATACTTCTTGTTACTTTTCAAGATGTGTTTTTTTGTTAAATCAGTTCATTCATTTAGTAAGAATTGAATTTTAATATGCTTAGACATAAAATGAAAACAAATATACTACTATTTCTTTAAATTTTAATTACTTTTTTTCTTGTTCTAAAGATGTGGATATATCATATAATTATAGATGTATACTTTATTTTTTCTCAATTGAAGTATCATAAGTTTTGATGATCTAATTTATTAAATTGAAAAACGTTGTTGGTTTTTCAAATATTCAACTTATAGTTTACAATAATTTTCATTAAAACTTTAAATATTTACAGAGTTAAATAAATTTTCTTTTTATTAAAAAAAGTTCATAGTTAATGAAGCTTTACATCTAAATAAATATTTTACTTAAAAAATATTTATTAGATTTACTATTTATTTGATTTGCAATAAAGTAGGAATTAATGATAAATCCATCACATGCCAGGGTGGCTGTTTTTTTATTACTAGGTGACTTTTTAAAATGTTATCAAATGGGTGGGGTAACAATTATCTTCTGTGAATACAGAAAAAGGTGGAGGGGAAAAATGAGCTTATGTTTTTGATAAGAAGCATGAGTTTTTATTTTTGAACTATTTTAACTTTTTAAAGCTTATCAGAGATTGGCATTTATTTTAAGTTTTGATTTGTAATTGGTTTGCCAAATATTTTGTAAGTGGCAAAATCCAAATTAAAAAAGAACTTCATACAATAACAAATAAATTTATTCATAAACAAAATTAATAGAAAATGTGTAGAAAAAGAATTTACTCCAGGAAAACAATACTCTGTTGCGACTGCTGGATTTTTTTTTTGTTGAGTTATTCACAATAAGTTTACTGGCATTGTCTATTAAGGTAACACTGCAAATATTTGATCCTGTTGTTTATTTCTTGGTTGCATTTGTGAGTAATTTCTATAATGTTATGTACTCTTTTGAACAAATCTTCAAATAAGACGTTTTTATAATTTTATAAGCCCTGTAGATATAAAAGGTTGTAATTATAATGCTATATCCTTCAATATAAATAAATATGATTTTGTATTGCATTTGTTAATTGGTTAGTATTTGTTTACAGTTTTCTTTTGCTTACAGAATTTTATGATGATGCTTCTCTAGAGGCAGAGATCAGAAGTATCAATTTAGATTCTGCAAGATTATGTTTTGAAGCTTTTTCTATTGACAATAAGAACACTCCTTTGTGCGAGAAAGTTTTTTCTAAACCCATAAATAATCAAAGTAAGTTTATTAAAAATTGGTGAAGTATTTCTCTTATTTAATAATCTCATGTATGTGTGAGTATGATGACCCAAGATTACCAGTTTTGTTTTTACCAAAGGAAATCATTGGTTATACGTTAGTAACCTTGCATTTTGCAGGTATGAAAATTATTTCAAATCATTACTGTAAGAAAAACTTTTTATATTTTTTAAATGCTTCAAAAAATGTATATTACATAACTTTGCATATTTTCTTTCCAAATGAGGTAGATTGATTAGCTAAATATGTGTTGCGTTTATATACACTTTTGAAAGCATATATCATTATTTTGAACTGAGACTAGAATCTAAAAATTATGATCGTTTCTTTTCAGACTCATGAGTAAAATGTTTAAACCACATATAATTTAAGATGCACACTCAATTAGTGATCTTAAGAAAATAAGCTTCAATTTTTGTTTTGTTCACAGTAAATTTTTTTTTCATCAAATAGCCAGGATCATTGTACTAAATATTAAACACCTGTCAATAAAATGGATTGCTTAAATTATTGTTTGCAAACAATTTCAACAAGATATTTATGTTTAAAAAATCCAATTTTAAAATTTAATGTATTTTATAACAGTCACTATTTGAAATTCAAAGTATATAATTATAACGTTTTCATTTTATAGAATCAACTGCTACTGGAGACCTGAAAATTTTGCGTTTAAGTCGCTGTTCTGGAAAATGTAGTGGTGGTGATGAAGTTTGGCTAATATGTGACAAAATAAGAAAAGGTGGAAGGTTTTGTGCCTTTTTTTAAATCAGAATTTCTATTTAAAATTCTGAACAAATTTGAAACTGCTCTTTTCTCTGTCATTTAGTTGGAACAATATCTATTTTATAATTATAGTTTACCTGAATTTCTGAAATATTTTAATTATTTAGCTATTTGTTTGCAAGTAATATAGGCAAAATTAATGAGAACAGAACAGATTAAATCAAATGTTCTGTTGCAATGATTAAATAATGGAAATCTGTTTTATGGTGGAAAATAGAGAATTTAAAAATTCCTTTATTTTTAGTTTTTATAACTGAATATCTTCTAAAGAAACTGAGGTTACCTCAACCCTTCTAATAACAATACTTGAAAAAGACCTGAAAAGAGAAAGGAAAATTAAATCCTTTTCTTGTTTCAAAATAATAATAAGTCAGTTTTATTATTTTAAAGAATTGAATAGGGTAAATTTGCTGAATTGTTCTATTTTGAAATTTAATTTTTGTATTTTTTAATTTATATAATTTTCAAATTATTTTTATTTATTTCAAAATTCAAATTTTTAGTTAATTTTTGATAAGATCTTTAATGTTTTTATTTAAATACGACATTACTTTGCATTAAATCATTGCTTTTCATTTGCATGTAGATGATGTAAAAGTGCGCTTTTTTGATGATGGTTGGGAAGCATATGGGCACTTTAATGTTGCTGACATTTATCACCAGGTGAATATTTATTTACTGTTTAATTTTTACTACCACTTTTGAATAAATTAAATTGTGAAGTCCTAAATTTTTAATAATGTAGTCTTACATTGTCTTATGCAATTGAAAGTGTCACTAGAGTCACTATTTAATGTAATTATATTTATATGACTATGGAAATTTACATAGTTACACAATGAGATTTTATTTTAGAAAGTGCTGTTTGTAAATGCAGCTATTGTTGTTAGATTGGTTGGTTCAATTTTGTATAAGATATCATAAGATTTTGTATAAGATCCTCTTGGGTATGATTTTCAGTAGAGAAAACTTAAATCTGCAAAATGTTGATTTTTTTCCTAATTCCATAATTGCATATAATTTATATAGCAAAAAATTAACACTTGAGACCATGGTACCATAGCTTTCAATTCATTTTTTATTAATATTTTCATAATGATTATCCTGTTGAAGAAATTCCATGTAACCTACTTCTGATTCATGGAATGCTTAGTTCTTGAAATAATATTTTATTCTTAATGTTGAAAAGCAGAGTTCAAGCTCCAGTGTAGTTACAGGAATTAGTAAAATCTGAAATGAGTAAATTTATTGTTTCACCTACTTATTATACATATGACATTTACATGCTACCTATTTATATATCTATTTACTGATATACTATGAACTTTCCATCATGAATTGTAATTATTGATATTCTTTTTTTTTTTTTTAAATCTTATCTTTGCAGTTACCAGTGCTTCATTCTTAACCATTATTTCTTGAATTATTAGTCATGCTTTAAGTTGGATATATAAAATAATATTGACATCTCAAGAAATTTTTTAAGCACTTTCTATTAAATTTTTCATCATTTGTGAGTTAAAAAATATATTAGGAAAGGTCATTTGAATTATGAAGAAATTCATTCAAATAGCTCCTTAAGGAACAATTTTATCTTTAATTATGATTAGTTATACCTGATCTTTTTTAATCTCGCATTTTAGATACATATAAATGGCTTTGCTGTGGATGAATTTTTAAAATATCTTTCTAACATGCCTGATACTGTAATTTGCTTTGTCTGTTCTACAAGGAGAATATTTTTTTACTATCCTTGCGAATGAACTTGTTAAAAATATTGTAATACTAGCAGTTTCCTTCTCATTTTTTTAAGAGAGGCGTACATTGAATAAGAAGGGTTGGGCAGGGATTGTGAGTATTAAACAATAAAGCTCACTATTGTAGTTTCTTTTCTATATTATTCTTGTATTAAATAATATATGAGATTTAAACATCACATGCAATAATGAATTAAGGATTTTATTTGTTCTTTGAGAAATGTTGTCAGTGCTGAGTTGTTTCTACTTCTATTAATGATAATACATTTCCTCTACTAACAAAAGTAAAAGTGAAGCTGTTTGCCCTTTAAAAGGAAATATTTTTACACCACCGTGTTTTAGTATCATCTTCAGGAAAATAAAAACCTGCACAATGTAAAAGATAAAATTTATTCAGAATTTAAATGCATATAAAATAACTATTTTTAGAATACGAATAAATTATTATTTTTTCATAGATTGCAAAGAGTGAGAAATAGCACATGTAACATTCTCAAATAAAGACCAAAAATTGCAGAGAGTGAGAAATAGGGCATGAAACATTCTCAAATGAAGGTCCTAGATTGTAAAGAGTGAGAAATAGGGCATGTAACTTTCTGGAATGAAGGCCATAGATTGCAGAGAGTGAGAAATAGGGCATGTAACATTCTGGAATGAAGGCCATAGATTGCAGAGAGTGAGAAATAGGGCATGTAACATTCTGGAATGAAGGCCATAGATTACAGAGAGGGAGAAATGGGGCATGTAACATTCGGGAATGAAGGTGACCGTGTCCTTTAATGCACCCTGAATATTTTACACTTAATTAGTCTAAAAATTCTGCATTAGTGGAACATTTTGAATGTAAAATGGATTGGAACCAAAATTTGATTTTCATTTAGACAGCACTCTTGATTCCTGGCAGGTGTTTAAAATATGTATGTCTTTATCAAAATATTTTCTGTTTGCTTCTGCAATTCAGCTATTTATTGATTCAAAAACTCTATCTGGTAATTTTTGATACACTTTTAAGATTCTCTTATTCAGTCCACAAAATGATTTTAGTATCTTTCATGTGCTGAAAAAGTAGGCCTAAAGGTATTTCAAGAAGATAAAGTAAAGATACATTGATTGAAATGGTTGATCAACATAGCCTTTAATGTGATTAACATTATTTTCCTAGTATTAATACCTAAATAATTATAGCAAATGATGTTAAATTTTTGTGTTGAAATCCCTTGTTCATTTAGTTAAAAAACACTGTTCTAGAAACAATGCTTTCTGCTGATCTGGAATTTGGAGAAACATGACTAGCATGAACGAAACCTAGTTATTCGAAAATGAAATAATTACCTTTCCTCATCGCTTTGAAATTATTTTGATTTGATTCATGCTGAAACTGAGATATGACTTAAAAAAAAAATCAAAGTAAACTTCACACCGATTTTAGATGATCTTGTTGATTATTATTCGATATATTTCCTCTATTTTATTAATTCAAATCTATTATGTTCTTTAATACTCAATTATCAAAATTTTTAAATCAAAAAATAACATTATGCTGTTTGTATTCTTTTTGAAATTTTTCAAAATATTTAAAAACTAACGGTAATTTGTTTTTGAATTTGCAAATATTGTCAAAATATGGCTTTTCCCTCTAAATTCTATAAGACTTTTCTTTAGTCTGGAGACATACACTCAGTAATGTTATAATATATCAATGTAATATGCATTTTTATTTTAATTGTATCCATTGCATTTTTTTGTACACCCCAAAAAAATTTTAAAAAATTAAAAATAGATAAATCAATATTTTCAAATATATAGACTTTTTTCTCAATTGAAAGGTATTATCTCTTGCATACATGTGTGTGTTACTATGAAAGTTTGTAAGCCATTAATGTGCAGATTAACTGATTTTTTTCATTAAAGTGCAGAATAAAGAGTTTTCTGTAATTTAACTTGGTGATATGCATATTAGTGGTTTCTGTATCGTTAAAGTTCATTAGTTTGTTTCTCTTATTTCCTTTCCCTTTTCTTTCCTGAAAAAAAAAAAAAAATGTGAACCCAAATATAAAGGTCCCACAAGTAGGTTTGCTTGTTGGGAAAAGTCCAATTGCTATGTTACTCAAAGTGTCACCTATCTTTACATTGCACTAATAAGTAAGCATAATTTTATCATATGCTTTGCAGATTCATTTCCTTTACTATAATAAGATGTTAAATTTTTTGACTCTTCTTATTACAGTTTTTCTATTGATAAGTGATTGATTCTGTGAACAGTATTCTATGTTGCTGTTTGCTTGATTGTATTAACATTCTTTAATCACAATAATATTTTTAACCGTTTAATTCTTTGTATAGTTTTTCAGTTAATTGATGAGTGATTATGTCCATTAATCCATTGATTGTTTAACTGTCTTAAGTTGATTCTTTAGATGTCAAAAAATAAATAAACAATATTTAATTTTATAATACAGTAATCATGCTATTATTCCAGTAAAGAACATATTTTCACCTTAATGAGTGGATAGTAGGTAATGTGCAGATTAACTGATTTCTTCATTTTAATGATAACATATATATAATAATGTGCACATATAAACATGGTAAAATTAAATTTCATATTTTCAAAATACTGTAAAATAAGAATTATAAGTCATAATATCAAATTTGAACTGAATATGCTCGAGGAAGAGGGAAATGGTCTGACATTAGAAAATGTATCAGTAGATGTATAAGTGGCATAAAGAAAAAGGATTGTGTGTGTGAACTTCAAAGCTACTGTTTTTTTTTTTTTTTTTTTTTTTTTTGTAGAAAAAATTACTTACAAATTATTTTTTCCATCAAAAGTTGTGGCACTGTTAGTGAAAAGCCTATCCTCCACAACAAAGTTCTATCATAATGGATGAGAATAATTGGTTTTTAATTATCTTTAGGCTTAAAGCTGCATAAAAATCATATTATGATTCAGTTTTTATGCAGTTTTTGACTCAAGGACAATTCAAAATCTTAAAATGACTTGGTGTTTAATAATCCTGGGACTGAAAACGTACTTAAAAAAACTGAACAATGAAAACATCAGTCAATTATTGCTAGATTTATGTAAGCCATGTTCAGTATATTGTCCACCATTTTCTGCCATCAGTTAAAACTGATAAAAAGCATCTTCCACAACAGATTGGAGTGTCTCAGTGATCATGTTGTAAATGTGGTAGTAAGTGCAACATTTTTAAGATAAATTTTCAGCCAGAAGTAAAAAAAAAAAAAAAAGGATCTTGTATAATCTTATAGAACAGACTGTTATGAATTGATGACTGATTCTTCTTCTATTTCTGAAATGACTTCAATAATTGCAACACTGACTTTGCAGTGCTGTAGAAGCACCATTTTGTACTAAAAAAGTAGTAGTTATCATTATTAGCATAGGCAATAGGGCATGAAAAATCTGTGTCCTTGAAAAAATGTTCTACAATAAACAACACTGTCTACTCACACTACACAGCTACTTTTGCATGTGTGAATAATTTTTCCATTGCCTACATCCTGTCATTTTATTTATTGACTTAAAGCTTAAAAATACTAATGGTCTTTGTCTGTCCAAAAAATGTTCCATGGCCATTCACTGTCCACTTCCATGCAAGAAAGAAATTCTTGAGCACAGGTGTATCTTACTGGCTGGTCAGCATGAAAGAATGGGTATGGATGGTATGCAGGATATTATGTAAATTTTATGAATCGTACTTGCAGGCATGTCTCAAGACTGAGCAATCTCACCCCTTCCTGTAATGCTGTAGCCACATCTTCTACCAACATCTAGCAATTGATTTTTTTTCCTCTGTCAGGTTTCACTTCATAAGAACCTATCTATTTGAATTTCTTTAACATTTTCTTCAGTCGTAAGGCAGACTCTGGCCCCTGCTCTTTTTAATACCCTATAATAATTGCTAGTGTTTAGTAGCTTCTCTTATAAACAAAAAAAGCTTCGCTGGTAGAACATATTCATTTTATTGATTCTTTTTAGAACTTTTTCTTATGCCATATCATTCTACAATTCTTCAAGTAAATTCAATTCAATGTCATTTGATTAGTGTTTTTGTAATTTTGAAATTGGAGCTTTGATTATAATCACTTGTTGCATTAGCTTTACTTGAGCTTTCATTATAATCACTTTTGGTATGCATCGATTATAACTTCCCTGCATTGTGACAACTTAGAAATATAAATTCAACATCTTTCATGTTATCTTGTCAGTTATCAAAGGTTTTATTATAAAGTATGAAATATATATTGAATCAAGCATCAATAATATAAAGTTACAAATAATTAACTACAGTAGCAAAACCTATTACTATAAATTATTTTTTAGATTTAAATTGCTAAAAAATTTACCATTAGGATTAGTAGCATTCTTCCCCTGTTTTAATAAAGTACTGTGAAAGTAATTTTTCTATTAATGTTCTTTTTTTATTGTTTTTTTAAATTACATGCATATATACAAAAAATAAAGTATAACAAATTTGCTTAAACTTAAGATTAGTGTAAAATTTTGTTATAATTCAAAATAAACTGTTCTTAGAAGCACTACAGTATTCAGATATGTACTATCCAATCATCAACTATCTGGTGAACAACATATAAATGTAAAAAAAATTATTGCAAGAAGTAATAGAATATTTATGATTTTGAAAAACAATCTTTTTATCCATTCCCTTCCTGTTTTTTGGAAACTTTTTTTTAATATAATTTTGTTTCTAAGTTTGGTGATGAATTTACTTTTGTTTTAATATGTATTATTTAAACTTTTCTTGATTTTGGGTATCATTAATCGCTTACATAATGAATGATAATTGTTTTTATTCTCCAATAAACATGATTTCCTTGTGCTATGTTTGGCCAATATTGTTGCATTAATTGGGAATAGAACTGTTTAACAAGATAAGATAAGGGTTATAATACATTTAAGTTCTGGAAAGTTAAAAAAAATATACAATGTCAAAAATTTTGTTTAGTTGAAATTTAAAACTTGTTTAAAATCTTAAGTAAGTTCTACTTGTTCAGCACTGATAAGCCACAAATTCTCACAGCCCTTGTTGATGTTCATCTTTTAGAGATAATTTGCAATTTAATCTTGCATTTATATTAATTTATATCTATTAATAATAATTTATTTGTTTATGTATTTTGTTTTTTGACTCTTTTTTTCCATTGATATATATATATATATATATTTACAGGGAGTTATAATTTTTAATACTCCCGCATTTTGCCACCTTAAAGAACGGAGGGAAGTAAAAATTGAACTTTTTCGTCCATCAGATGGAAAGTGTAGTGAACCTCGTCTGTTTGAATATGTACCTGATGTTGATTATGGCTTTCCCCATCGACCAGATAAACATTTACAGAATACTGAAATACAGGATACTTTTACTGAAAATGGTATGGTTGTTTGATCATTGTATTTTTTTAAAAAAAAGAACGATTTTGTTGTATAGTAATAAATCATATTATTATAGAATTGACTGAAATTTCAAGAAATTCCAAGAAAAGAAAATTAACTCCCGTGGAAGAAACTGAAAATCTTGCAACTTACTTGAATAGTTCTGTCATGGATTCACCTATAAGTAGTGATGAAAATGACTTTTTAACCAATCAAGGTATTTTATTTCCATGGTATTTATACATGTATAATTTTAGCAAAATTATTTTTCAATAAGAATTTTTTGATGATAATGGGTTTTTTTAATGTCTTAATAAATAAGTATTATTAAATATTTTCTTTATAAAGGGACATATTTGGATGCTTTGATTAAATTCTAAGGGGGGAACAAGTTGGTACTGATGTGCTTATTAATATAAGATGGTTTAACATTGCAGCAATTCTGTATTTTATTAATTTATCAATAAATATTTTTAGTAATTAATAATTTTGAATCTTGCTAGTAAACATTATCCTTACACTATTAATGAATTTTAAAATGAGTGTATAGACTCTATGGTCACGGTCTTTTATATTAGATAATTTCTTTATTTTATTGCCTGTTGATGTTGATTTAAACCTATTAAGTGCATATGTAAAAATTTAGGTCAAAATGACATTTGGTTTATTAATATGAAGATATTAATGTGTAATTGTCGATGAAATCTTAGAAAATAACATTTCGATTTTTGACAACGTTTGTACACTCCTTTTTGTCAGTGGTGAAGCAATGGGTGGTAGTGTTACTATCTATCAACTAGTGATAAAGGTCTAAGTAGAATTTTAAGTTAAATTAAAGATTTGCAAACAATTTTTAAATGAAAATATCAATTATTGTTTATAAAATCTCATTAAAATGACATTTGATTCAAAGTCAGTCAAAATTTAATTTTTTTAGCAGAACAACATTTTAAACATAATTTTAATGATGAAAAAACATTGAAAACAATGAATGATGAAAAAACAAACAATGATGAAAAAACAATGAAACAATGAATGAGTAATTTTTTACATTTTTATTTCCTCAATTTTTTTCTGCATTTATGAATTTTTAATTATGTACAGAATCTTGAGTTTTAATGTTCATATACACATTAAAAATGAAATGTGTGTTATG
>JAPMOQ010023856.1:17944-36012 GCA_026543055.1 Argiope trifasciata | reverse complement strand
TCCAGGGAGGTCAGAGTAGGGGTGTTTTATTTCTGGCCACCCGGTATTTACAGAAGACAACTATATACAGCCTAGACGAACACAAAGGACCACACACTGCAGTACTTTACTACTGACAGTAGTCCACACACAGAAATTCAGTTGTGACAATGTCCATAATACACAAAGCGGCCAGACAGGATTCAGCAGGAGAGGGAATCTTTGAGAAATTCTGTCTACGCTCAAGTAAGTCTCTCCAAACGGTTGAAATTTCCGTTGTCTTTTCTCGTTTTCGCTGACTACTCACTATTTAAATCCGCAACTACTTCTCAGTTCAGGACTGCGTCTTTCATTACGACGACACAGGCTTCGACAGAATACGGCACACAGCAATTCATTACAACTCCTAACAAATGTAAATGATTATATTTGGTTCGAGAGTCAAATGTGGGGAGGAATTTGTTTTTTAGGGAAACGTCATGCTCTAACCAATACCTATATAGAAGAAAATTATGATAAAAATAAGCCGCACACTTATATTATAGCTTTAGATGCTAATAATTTATACGGATATATCATGAGCCAACCTCTACCCGTTGGAAATTTTGTCTGGTTGACCTCAGAAGAATTGCTCAATTTTGATGTTTTTACATACGATAAAAATACAGAAATAGGTGTTAATAATAAAAACACAGAAATAGGTATATTAGTTGAAGTAGATTTACAATGTCCGAAAAGGTTGCAGATTAAAACTAACGTTTTACCTTTGGCACCAGAACATTTAAATATCACATATGAAATGCTAACCACATATTCAAAAAAAAATATGATAAATTTAATCTGAAACACACTCTTCTTAGTAAAAAACTAACACCGAATTTTTATTATAAAAATTATATCATTCATTATTTAAATTTACAATTTTACATCGAAGAAGGTATGGTCGTTGAAAAATATCATAGAATATTAGCTTTCAAACAGCGACCTTGGCTAGCGGAGTACATACATTTTAACAATGAGAGACAGAAAGAAGTCAAAGATGAATTCACTCGTGCATTTAGTAAAAAGACGAATAACTCTTTTTACGGTCGTCTGATGCTCAATCAGAAAAAAAAAATTGTCTGTTCGAGCCTCTACTACCGAAAAAAAATTGTAAAAATAATTTACCTAGTCCTCATCTAGAATTTTCCAAACGTACAAACGAATCTCCAACAACTTTTAAAATGCAGAAACAAAATTTAATTCTCGATAAACCAATCTACGGCGGTTTAGTTTAGTTATATTAACGTCCCGTTTTAAAGCAACACGAGGGCTATTTTGGGACGGACCTCGTAATTTTGAACCACGGTCAGATGACGAGGACGACACCTGAACTGGCACCCCCCTCTCCACACCACGCCACACCAGCGGGAGGACATTTGACCTGACAGATTTAACGTGCAACAGACCCCCTCACACGACGGTTCTTCGGGGGAATCGAGTCACGAACCTGAAACCCTCCGGTTCCGAAGCCGAGACTTTACCACCGGGCCACCGCGGCCCTCCAATCTACGGCGGATTTTGCATACTCGAACTTTCTAAATTACATATGTACCAACTGTACTATCGCAATTCTAAGGAACTATACAACAACCGTAATGAGCACAGATTCGTATGGACATAGAGTCGTATGTATTTCAGTTCAAACTCGATTCATATTTTCAGACATGAAAAAAAAATCGATATAATCGATTTTAGCAATTATCCATCTCATCATTTTTTATATGATGATTCAAACAAAAATAGACTAGGCTGTTTAAAAAGCAAAGAAATCGAACCCATTAAAGAATTCGTAGGTTTAAAGTATAAAAGGTATGTATATTTCTTTGGCACTAGTTGTAAAAAATCAGCCAAAGAAATAAAAAAATCAGCTTTGAGAAATTTTACTCTAAAAAATTATCAAAAAATTCTACAATAGGAATCCTTCCAAAAAGAAAAACAATGTTCAATTGTTTAAAAAAATGTATTACATACCATAATGCAAAATAAAATTGGTTTGTCTGCATATTATAACAAAAAATATTTATCATCAGATGGAATCAATTCACTTTCTTAATTGGAAATGATGATGATGCCGATGGTGATTAATCGCTCATTTATCTTTTAAGATTTAAAGTTTTATAAAGATTTTTACAATGATGATGCGTTTATGTACTACAATAAAAAGGTTTAGCAACAAATTGATATGATTCTTTCCCCTATGAACATTTTTTCGAATTGGAAAAAGATGATATATTATTATATATTTTTTATATTTTTAATGTGTTTTTATGTTTCATTATGCTTGATTAAGATTTCTTTATAATGTATTTCATAAAACAATTTTTTTCAAGCTCTAGCATGTGTGCTTTGCTTATTCTTAGCTTTGTAATATATTTCGCAGAATTTTTCTTTCGTTTTGAATTGTGCTTTTATGTCTTTATCAATATATCTTTCTCTTTTTTTTTTTTTTTTTTTGTTCTGTAGTTCTTTTAGAATTTGCGAATTAAGATTGGGGGCTTCCTCTAAGCAAGCCTTCAAGAAGTAATTCCGATGCATAATGTCAATCAAAGAATCATTTGTATGCATTCAATTCTTGCAAGCTATCGAATCGACCAAAAACGATTGTGGAGTGACCCAGTATGTGAATAATTCCGAGGAAGACCTTTCGAATCTAATTCATGTTTTGTTTAAAAATCATCGATTACCTTTTCAGATTTGTACAAAGCTATCGAGTCGACCCAAATAAACGTGTCACATCTTTCTCACCGAGGTAAGAACTTATCAAGACTAACACACTAGCAGCATTTTTCAATCTAGTCTGTCTCCCACACCGAGGTTTTATTTTAACTGACTGTAACACACTTCCCCACGATGAATACAAAACAACAACCAGCATCAAGAGTGATGCAGAAACCAGCAACTACTCAACCGAACTCCAACACTTGGCAGACGACCACATAGGGGAGAACTTACACTCAGTCATGTTATGGCGAGCTCCACAAAGAAGTAATCAGAAACTAGCACGCATATGCTACTTTTGTAGTATCATGAAAAAAAAATATATGTTTGACGGCCTTTTTATCAATGGATTAAAGCTAAAACTCTACATAGAAATACAATTTTAGTAGCAAGATCACATACAGAATTTCCTTTATTTAATTCATTTTATTTTTAAGTAATCGTATTTTTATGGCAACGAAAGTACAGAATGTCAGACGGCCAGCCTTTGGATAGGTATAATACAAAATTTATTTAAAAGTCCTCACTTTAGATGCTGTATACCAAATTTTATTTCAAGGTAATGCGTTTTTATATTATTTTTTTACCTGAAATGGAATAACAGATAATCATCGCAAATTGAATTGGAAATAATCCAAGAAATGGAAATACGATCTCCTTAAAATTTTTTAACACAATGTACTTCAAAATTGATTCGAATCTACACTTTTTCACTACAAAACTTGAGGCACTTTAGATGCTAAAACTATAAATTATATTTTGTTTGTTCAGATTTTTTAGTTTTGTAGTTATCTTGTTCACATAATCTCAAATAGACATATGTTCTGACAATGAATTCCATCCAAAATTTGAAAGAAATCTACAAACAATAATAAGGCTACACTCCAAATTTCATCCATCTAACTCAAGGTGTTTTTAACAATCAGACGAAGATAATTTCAACAGACGCTTCTCAAATTCAGAAATGTCCGAAACACAATGATTCATGAAAGTCTCGATTCGAATTTTTAACAATTATAGGTCTTTCTCTTTGATAAACAGAGTATAAAAGAGATGAAAATTTCTATTTTCCGAATTCAGAGAATCTGAAACGGGTGAATTCTTCGAAATCTCAAGATCGAAATTTCCGTCGTTTAAAATACTTCCTCCGTGCAAGCTTTGCTTGCTAGACAGCAAAAACGAAATCACATGATCTGCCCACACAGGCAACAGATTTAAATCAATAAATCTGCGGAAGCGATTTCTCCTTGATTTTCCCATATATTTTCAGTATGGCGAGGTTCTTGTTTGTCGTTGTCGCGCATTGAGGAGAACCGTGTGCGCATTTTGAAACTTCCTCTTCTTAATGACCGGTTTGCTCTCCAAAATTTTGCAAATTAGTATAATTTGGGAGCCAAAATTTAGGATTATATTCATGAATAATTGGTTAAGTAATTCAATGCTTTGTCTGAATAATAACTAGAAATTTTACTATTTATGATTTAGCAAATTTCCATATTAAGTAAAATAATTAACGAGCAATATTTATAACGTCTGTACTTATTAAAGTGTCTGTGTGAGATTGTGTGTGAGTAAGTGTGAAGGAGAGAGAGGGTGAGAAAGTGAAAGATAATGAGAGAAAATGAAAGATAGTGAGAAAGAGAGGAAATAGTGCATGTGTGTGTGAGAGACAAAAGAGTGTATGTGTGAGAAACAGAGACAAAGAGAGTGTGTCTGAGAAGGAGAGAGGAAAAAGGGAAAGTGTGAGTGAGAGAACAAGGGAGTGTATGTGTGAGAAAGAGAGAGAGGGTGAGAAAGTGAACGATAATGAGAGAAAATGAAAGTGAGAGAAAGAAAAGAGTGTGTGTGAGAGACAAAGAGGGTGTGTGTGAGAAAGAGAGAGGAAAAAGGGAAAGTGTGAGTGAGAGAGCAAGAGAGTGTATGTGTGAGAAGAGAGAGAGAGGGTAAGAAAGTGAACGATAATGAGAGAAAATGAAAGTGAGAGAAAGAAAAGAGTGTGTGTGAGAAAGAGAGAGGAAAAAGGAAAAGTGTGAGTGAGAGAGCAAGAGAGTGTATGTGTGAGAACAGAGAGAGAGGGTGAGAAAGTGAACGATAATGAGAGAAAATGAAAGTGAGAGAGAGAAAAGAGTGTGTGGGAGAGAGAGAAAAAAAGAGTGTGTCTGAGAGAGGGCAAGAGTATATGTGTGTGTGTGAGCGACAGAGTGTGTGTGCATGTGCGTGTGTGGGTCGAGCTCTCTTCAAACCTTAACCCTCAAACATACGACAGATATACTTTGAGAGAATGTGCATCTCGTGATTATCATTGAAATAATTTAATTTAATATTTTAAAAGATATATTAATTTTTTAAAATACTGAAATTTAGACGTTTTTCCATTACAGCATGAAAATAATTGAAGCGTGAAAAATTCATACAGAAGAAATATTACAGTATGAAAATAATTTGTATACAATTTCAAAAATTAACTTTAACTTTTTAATGACATCAATTAAATAGTAATTCCCTTTTTGGAGCAATTTTAAGAATTATTTAGAAATATTTTTTGTATATTTTTCAACAATCAATAATGGTTTTTATGACGAATCAGAAAGTGTTATTATGATACTGCAAAAGAAAATACACAATTTTAAACAATATTTGTTCACTTAAGTGTTAATGTCCTTACGATGTCATAAAATTCGATTCCATTACGAAGATTCATATATACTATTAACGAAACTGTTGAAATAACAGGAGAGTTACAACTCTCTATTAACAACAGGAGAATTACAACAAATACTCTAACATCTGTCGTAATCTGATGCTTACAAAATTATCTTGTTAATGTAATTATGAAAACCAGATTATGAGTAAGATATTTAACTCAAATGTAACCGAGAGCGCCTTTAAATTATTGACATTGCATTCTCGATTTTTTTAATCGTTCAGTAAATTATTAAACGCTTATGAGTGGAACTCAGGAAATAAAAATTTTAGCAATCGTGGCATTAACGTCTTTCATTTATGCAAGCAATTTTTACATTGGTGTAATAATATCATAGTATAATAATATCTTTATTAGGGAATGTGCGAGAAAGTTTTGAGGAGACCTTGCAAGAAAATTTCATAATTTATTAAATTGATTCATACATACAATTTTAATTCATAGAATAAGAAAATTATTATTCACGTCAACAAATTTTATATATTTTGATAACATAATATAGAAAATTAATATAACAATTCTTACATGAATATAAAATACACTCATTTTATTTAACATTTCTATAATTGTCTATATCATAGTTCCCAACGTGGGCGATAACGCCCCTTTGTGGGCGTTTGAAGCTTTCAGGGGGGTGGTAAAAGACCCAGAGAAAATTAGAGGGCCTTTATATGGCACGAAGGGGCATTAGAAGAATTACCAAATATAGTGTACAATAACTTCAAGGAATGATTCCAGAGTAATTTAAACATGGACATACCAGACTGGGTTTTGAATCTTTTTTCCAATATCAACACAGCAGGATCACCTCAGTTAGAAGAACTAATAGAACTGTTGACAAATAAGGATCTAAAAATTAAATTCAAGAATGGCTATCAAGAATTTTGGCCTCGGAAGTCTATTTCGCAACTGTATTCAGGATTATGGTCGATTGTTCAACGACTTCTAATAGCATTCCCCTCTTCATATTTAGCAGAACGTGGATTTAGGTAAGGCAACATTAGTAATGAAAAAGATATCCAGTAATATAGGCTCCATATTACTGAACCTGGCGACTTACGATTGCTTTTAAGTGAAATAGAGTCTAATATCAACAAGCTCCTTAAAATGCATCAAATTCAGCCTTCTCATTTGTTAAGTTAGAGATTCGATGTCTTTCAGTTTTAATAAAAATACTTTTTAATATAATAAAGTATGCGTTTTGATTGGTCTCTGAAACTGTCAATTTATTTATTTAGACTGCAATAGTTTATTATATAATTAATTCGTATCTTCAAAATCCCTGCCTGTCCTTATAACAGGTAAGCTAAAACTTTTATTCCTCTTTTTTTAAATTAAGAAGAAATTTAGTAGCGTTTCCATTCTATCTATTAGAATTTTTTTAATTCTTGTTTCCACTATGCATTATGTACGCTCTTATTTATCTGGAGTGGGAGAAGGGGAGCGATATTGAAATATTCACTAGAAAAGGGTTCAGAAAAGGTTGGGAACCTTTGGTCTATATGATTATTACAAATACGTTCATTTTAATTTATAAGTTTTTATAATGTTTTTTTGGGACGAATTCATCAATAACTTGAATATATTTTCCAATATTTTATGGAAAATATACTTAACTATTTCAAAATATATTCTCATAATGACGATTCAGATTATCTTTATGAAGTAGATTTTTGTATTCAAAATTAAAACAAAATCATGAAGGCAAACTTTTATGCTCTTGGATACCCAGCGTCCTTGCTCTAGAGCACCCATTAGATGAGCCAATCCTGTCTAGGCTAAACATGTAATTTCAATCACATGTCTTGCAGAGTGTTACATTTATTCTGTTCATATTCTCAAGAATAGGTAGACTGACGGACGGATGTTTACTAAAAATCTTTATTTTCTAAAGAGCAGACAAACAGATCTTTGACGAAGCTAGTGCAAATTCTGGCATTGACCCAAATGCTGGCATGATTAAATACTGATATTCAATATTTTAGCTGGTTTCATTTTTGAAATGCAGATTTCATGTTTCTTCAGATATGCCAATCAATAGATGATCAATTGGTTAACGAATTTGATGCAAAATCGCCTTTCAGCTGATAGAATCATTACTAAATTTGATTTTTCTAGTTCTTTTGGCACATGAGTTATCATATTCACGTGCACGTGGAAGAAGAAATTAATGTCTTGTCTGTCCAAACAGAGAAAATTTAGAATTTAATGTTTTCTTATAAACAAACTTTCATCTATCTACTGTTAATCAATGGATTCTGAGACAACCATATTTCAACGATTCCATCTTATTTAGGGGTGAGACGCGGAACGATGAGCGCATTTCCGACATTCACCTTTAACCTTGGATTTTCCCCATTAGATACTTTTTAGTCATTTGCTTAGTTTAATTAAATTTTTTTTCACGTGTTTGTGAACGTTATGTTATTTCTGGCCGCATATTAATGAATTTTTGTTCCAAAATATAATTTTAAATATTTTTTTTAATTTATTAAAATTAAAGAAGCGAATATGCAGAAAAAAATCATTTGATCGAAAAGTTAATGGTGTAAAAAAATGTATTAATATGCTTCGAAAACCGGGGGACAATAAAATTTAGGATGATTTTTTAAACTAAAAACCTAGTTAAATTTCATGAAACTCGATCATTTTTAACACATAATTCCCAAGAAATAAATGCGTACCAAATTTGGTTCTTCTAATTCCAATAGTCTGAGCACTTTTGAACAACTTTTGCATCATGCATATCACAATTAAGGGATAGTATCCTGCTTATATTAGGTTGTTCGGAAAGTAATTTCGTTTTTTCCTGACAAAGGATTTAATTGCATTTTTCGCACCCAATTTCATACTTAAACCGCAAAATCATTTTATGTTTTAAGAGCTGATATAGCAAGGCTTGAGTGTGAAAAAGTGCAGCTGATTCTTCGCAGTAGTTTTTGGATGGTGCCCTTTTAAATATGGAGAGCAATAAACAGCATTTTCGTCATTTTTTTCTTTTTTGCTATAAAAGGTAAAAATGCTGTTCAAGCCAGAAATAAATTAGCCAATATGTGTGGAGAAGATGTGTTAACAGTACATCAGTACCAGAACTGATTTGCAAAATTTTGCCTTCAAATGAGGAGGCCAAAAACCACCTCGATCAGTTTTTTTTTACAGCAAAGACCAAAACTTTTATGAGCGTGTAATCATGTTACTACCAAAAGGTATTAGACCAGAATGGCAATTTTATAATTTAATAAATAATTTATTCATTAAACGAAAATTTCTTTTCATTTTGACACAAAAATACGAAATGACTTTCCGAACGACCCAATAAATAGCATTGTGCTAAAATGGATTTTTTAAAGCTCTGAAAGACTAAAAAAAGTTAATTCGGAAATTGAATATTTTGATAATTACACGTTTTTCTTCATTTCGCATATTAGAAGACAAATAGTAAATGAAAAATATTGTTTTTTATATGATTTCTTGAAAAGTTTTTTGGGTATTATAAATCCAAATAATTTTACTACGTTTGTCGACCAATTGATTCGCAGGAAGTAAATATTGCTAAAAGTTTTTATTAAATATTTTAGGTAACTTGATTTTAAAAGTTCCATCAGCAAAATCATTTTATTCATAACATTTTGACAGACATATAATTTATCGTAAATTAACAGATTTATTTCCTTTTTTATCATTATGCTGTGTTTCCCTAACTTTCTGTCCGTATCTTCATGCATGTAATTATAGCATTGTAAAAAGCACCCGTATTTAAAAATAGGTGCACTTTAAAAAAATTCATAATGCTTTTATTTGGAAGTTAAATCTTAGCTACATTTATAAAATTCTGAAATTTTATTAAAATAAAGTCCTTCTTCTAGAAATTACCAGGAAACTAAAACTTGTTCAACATGGGAATATAAACCGAATCCTCATAGCTAAATAAATAATAGGGGAGGTGGTGAACCAAGATTGAATATTAGTAGAAATAATGAAAATTACTTGAGTTCACTTCAATAATAAAATGTATTGTTGTTAAAAACGCTTTAGATATTCTTTAAAAATCATTAAAAACAGAATATATATATATAACAAAAAATTAGCATGATTGAAAATATAAATGTATTTTAATTTTAAAATGAAATGAAAATCCTTTTTTTTTTTTTTTTTTTGCAATATTTTCAGAAGTTACTGTGAGAAAAAATGCTCCATTTTTAATTAATTAAAATTCTAAATATATCATTCCGAAGTACAGACTCAAACTTCCCAAAGCATATATGCACCACATTTGGTAGCTCTTTGTCAAATAGTTTGATATGCACAGTCATCCAAACACACACATATGCATTCACATTTTTAGTAAGTGGCCAGCTCTGGCAATCAGCTGATCCACAAGAATAATTGTCACATTTAATTTTAGATCAATCGTTTAGATATAACCTCATGTCCATGATTTCGCTAAATTATCGTATATTATAGTCATGATACTTTAATTAGCTTGCTTAAATTATCCTTATTGTGTATATGAACTATTCTAATGGTGACCAGTGATCCTATAAAATCATTGAGCTATTAAAAATATAAATGTATGATCCATCTATCTGTAAATTCATTTTATGAATTAATCTAACTTGTATTTTATCATGTAAATAAATATTTTTTGTAATCCATCTTGTAAATTAAACTTCCTTGAAGTGTATCTTGTAAATTAATCCACCTTGTAATATATCTTATAAATTAATCTACCTTATAATCTATCTTCTAAATCTATCTGTTTTGTAAATTAATCTACTTTGTAAACTATCTTGTAAATTAATCTATCTCTCTTTAAATCCAACTTGTAAATTAAATAGTTATTAGTCAGAATTATTCTTTAGTGAAATATTTAAATATTTAATGAAAAAAGAAAGCTAATATATTGAATTGGTTTCATTTGAATTCTGTCTATAAACAAATTCATTTGAGCTTTTTAAGAACAATGTTATTTATAGTTGGTAATTAAAAGAAAAAAATTCGAAATTTGGGAAAAATTAGCTAGATTATTAAATTAAGATAATTAGAAAGACGATTTTTAAGGTGAAAAATCGTTTACAATAATATTTTCAGAATAATTGTATACGATTTTTCACCTTTGGATTTAATAAATTTTGTGCAATAATGTTTTCTTAAGTTATAGCAAAAATACTCCAGAATTCAATTAAATTTTTAATTAATTAAATTTCTAACTAAAGGTTTAAAATAATCACGCAGATTTTCAATTCTGTATGTATCAAATTGAGTAGCTGTAGGTCAAACTGTCTATTTGTATAACGCCAACATACACATATTCGTTTTTATTAGCAATAGAGATAGAGATAAATTAATTTCATTTATTTACTCAAATATAAAATTTGATTTTAAAAATTAATTTGAAGCATAAATAAATTAATTCGATCTTTTAATATGTAACATTCATGTTTTCCAACTAAAACACTTTTAAATTGTGTTATCACTCGCGTGTTTATTTTTAATTCTAGACTCTAGAGAATTATTGATTTCCAAGCAATGTATTAAAATAAAATCCGAATTCAACTACCACTTTGCAGAGATAAATAGCTAAAAATATGTCGCATTAAATATATCGAATTTTGAAATGGCGTAGAGAATTATTTCAAGGCTTAAAACATCAAATGAAATTAAAATACATTTTATAAATTCTTTTAAAGATGCTAATCACATGTTTTTCTTTAAATAGGGTTTCCAGAAATTCCTGTAAATCAAAACTATTTCGTGATTAATTTAGTAAACATGGTTTATCTCTAACTATTCGTAACTATAAAATGACTGCAAATTAAAATATTTTTTTCAAAAATTCCTCAAATGTTTTGAATAACTCGTGTCGAATTTCTAGTAATATTCGAAGAGTCCTTATTTTAGAAAAATTAAAATATAAGGAAGATCAAATATTTCGAATATATTTCAGGTAATTTTGTAGGAGAATGTTTGCAGACAACCTAATTTATTTTCTTTAAATTGTGTTCAAAAACAATTTTTAATGTGATAATTTGAATGTACGCAAAACGATATTTTTATTAATTTTTACATGTTAATAGAGTGGCAACAAAGTATTAGCATACAATTATTATTATTTCTGCTTAAAATTCACGATAAAATTTCCATTAATTACTTGTTTTTAAAGCTATGAAATTTTAAACTTCTGATTTACTTTTTTATCAATACTGTAACGCGCTATATAAATTTTTGAAAAACATCTAAAAATAGATTTTAATGAATGTCTATTGAAAAACATTTTTTGCAATCAGTTGTTAGTGCTTCAAACCGAAGTAGAAAATATCATCCTATATGTTATTGTTGTTTTTACCGTTATTCGTATTTTATTTTATAGTCTGTATGGCCGGCTGAGTAGTATTTTGCCAGACAACGATAATTATAAATAATGATCATCCGTCTGACTTTTTGATACTTAAAACAACCTGGAAAATCAATTCTGTTTCAAATTTATTTTTAATAATTTGAACTATATACTGAGAAAAAGCATTTTTTAATAAATATACAATGCTCGGTTATAATGAAAGTATTTCTGCTCCGAACATTGTAGACGAAGGAAAATTTTTAATGATTCCAAACCATGGTCAAAAATATCATACCATCACAAAGTTTTGGATTTGATTCGTCTGTCTCGTTTTCATTTTTACAATTTAGTTTTATTGTACAGAAATGATATCGAGACACAAAAAGTATTTTAGTACTGAAGGAAAATGCTCATATGTATAAACACAATAATTAAAGGAAAGAAAAACATTAAAATATGTAAAATATGATTTAAAAACTTAATACAGTACGAAGAAATATTTTGCGGAAACAAACTCAATATGCCTAAAATTTTGACGATCAATATAATTTATGTGTGAATGTAGTAATCAACATCCCTAATTTTTTTTCCCCTTTTTAAAGTTGTGTAAAAATATTTTTAAACAATAATATGCTTTGAAGTCGTTGAAGAAACAAGTTAAAATTGCCATTAATTTTTAAACAAAAGAGTTGAAAAATTGTTTCTTTGTGAGCATCTAGTACCCAAGTAATAACTGCACGCCAAATTTAATATTTCTAACCCCATCCATCCGTATTGAAAAGCGTTTTGAATGACTTTTGCATCATATACATTAAATCCCTTACTACATCAAGTAATTTAATAATATTTAACCTATATACATTAACACATTAGAAGCATTCCACTTTTAATATGAAGCAGTTTATAGATAATACGCTGCCTATAAACATTGTCATTTTCAAATTTGGTCGTAAGAGTACAAAATATTTATATTATGAGTTGAAAACATGCAAAAACGGCTGATAAAAAAAATTTAAAAGTAAAAAAACATCAAGTGAAAAAATATTTTTTTGTATTCTTGCATACAAAATGTAACAGTAAGAGATAAATCCTCATGTTTTAAACTTCCTTCAGAGAAAATAAATTTCATTTAATTATCGAACAACTAAAGCCTAATGATTTATGTTAGAAAATTTCGATAACATTACCGACTGATAGCAGTAACCATATTTATAACAATAACCATATCTATAATTTATTGATTTTTAAATTATTGAAAAAAAACTCATTTATTAATGATTTCTCTTTGACAATTATACTTTAAAATATCACTAATATATTTTCAGTACTTGTATTGCTTTAAAAAAGTTTTGACCGATCGATCTTACACATTTTATTTCAAAATATAAAGTCGTTGATTCATTTCTGCGTTAATTAGGGATAAATCATCAATGTTTATTGCTTGATTTTGCTAGTTAAAATCTACCGATTTTTGAAAATTTTACAAAAAAAGAGGCTAAGATATCTACAACTTTGCGGCAGAAGTAGTATAGTGGACTTAACTTTCACACTTCTAAAAATTATAACATTCAAATTGGCCTTCTTCGTCCATCCTGCTTTTATAATGCAAACGCAGGCAACTATAATTTACGACTGTTCAATAGCTTACATGCAGGTTTGGAAATGTAGCTGTCTGTTTAATTCGATTAATACCACTCCATACATACAAAACAACAGGAAACTCATCTCTTTGGAAGAATAACTTGTAGATCTTTCCTTATAAATGGAGTAAAAAATTTCAAGCGCGCCCATCGTCAATGCCGTTTAAGCTGATGGATTTATCAATTCTTTAGTTCAGACTGACTGATAATATTAACTAGTAGAGATATCACATTTAATGAATACTTTTGAGTACATTTGAATTCATCGATTCCAGACTAGGGGATTTGGATAAAATAAAGCGAAAAATATAAGTTCATTAACAGCGATTATATTAAGATGCATCCATTATAGTTGAAAGTAAAGGAAACATTATATCAATTCTTTTTCCTTCAAAAATTAATAGGGAATCATATTGCAAGTTCTGACACAGATATGCATCGATGTCCACGTATACGTGGACACAACAAAAAGGAAATCAGACAAATGATGAAATTTGATATATTAAGTTCGCATCAAAATTTTAAATCTGATTCAAATCTTTGGATTCAATCTGTTTTAACAGATAAAGTTACTTTACCAAACGCAAACTCAATTATTTTCACTAAACTATTGAACTACATATACAGTTTTAACAAGACCGTTACTATTCACATTGGATGAAAGTTTTACAATTTTTATTTTTATTATTGTATTTGTTTACCTTCGTGTGTTGCATCCCCATTCTATGGAAATTTTAACACAATTATTTGGATGGGAGTTATTACAGCCATAATTAAAAATTAATTTGTCAGTTTAGTGACCTATAAATTTAATATAACGAATGCTTCATTAACGTTCGCTTTTTGAGTCATTTAACGAGCGTTTAACATCGCTTTAAGAACGAATGATAAATGGCGTGACATTTGTTTCCCAAAACATCAATTGGAAATATCCAGAAGGAAGTATGATAAATCAACACAAACTGCATGTAAAGTTGAAACATTTCAAAAGAAGATTATACCTTCAGTTTAGTGAAATTTAAAAGCATTCTTGTATATTTTACCGTGCCCAATGTGTTTTATTAAGAATTAAAGAAATTATATAAAGTATGCTATTTATTTCATTTAAAAATAATCTTTCTTTATTAATAACAAAGATCATGCATTCTAACAAATCATCATCTATTTACATCTTCTCAAGATTTTTTGAATAGTGAAAGTTACTAAGATAATTTAATGCGCATTAGTCGAAAAGTTGAGATTAAACAAGAATTAATACTTTCTAAAACTAATATAATAAGAATTAATACTTTAATTACTACTTTCCTAAATATTTCAATGAAACATTTTAGGTAATAATGTCTGAATAGCTTCCTGACAAAACATTTCAAAGCTTCAAGTTTTGACAGACATATAATTCATACTGTTTCAGAAGCCTTTTTGAGTTATGTTCATTGTGCTATACGTTTTCTTTATTTTCTATCTATATTCTTGTGTATACAATTATATCTCAGGAAAGAGATGTAACATTTCAAACTGAATCTTTTTTAAACGACTTTTACCATTGCTTGATTAATTATTGTTAAACCTTAGTTGGAAAAATAACAAGATTTTAAAGATTTTACTATAACAATGAAAATTATTGCTGTAAAATACTCTTAAAATATTTTTTGAAAATGATTGTAAAAAATTATATGTTAAAAAACGTAATCTGAAAATAATTTTTTTTTAATTTTAAGATGGTGTAAAAATTATTCTGTACTGTAATATTTTCGAAAGTTACCTCGAAAAAAATACCAAAGTTTCGATTAGTTTTTAATTAATTAAAATTTCTTAAAATTCCTCTCCAAAGTGTACATTTCTTGCCTTCAAAATATATATGAGCCAAATTCATACCTTCAGCTTAAACGATCCGCCCTTTAAAATGCAACACATTTGCAACTATTCATCTTTATTAATAGAAAAGATAAGAATAGAGGTTTGACGGAATGTAGAATAACGAAGTTACAATAAAGATAACGAATTGTTACTGAATAAAAAGGAAAGTGAATGAAAAGGAACAATAATTAAAATTTAATTCATTTTTAGAATTATTTGCTTAATTTCGATGGAGAATTATTTTTAGATCAATCTAATTGATACTATGCCGTAGTAAAAATTAAAAAATTCTTTAAATATTAGAATAAAATTTGAAACATTTTCATTTGCTTTCCTAAGCTGGATCTTAAGAAGTTAGGACACAACAAAAATATAACTAAAATTGTGTTTGCTTAAAGTGGCCCTATAGTTTCTAATCTTACCCAAAGTGTAATCCGTCACGCTGGTTTGCATTTTTTTTTTGTCTGTGTCTGATAACTAGTGACCCCGAAGATTACTCAACCCCGAACACATAGTCCAACCCCTTCTCCATCCCTATTTATCCAGTGAACAGCTGGGTGAATTCCTGATCTTGCATTTCCTCTTAACCGACTGTTTTTCTATTACTGATTTAAAACGGACAGATTTTTTTTCCACCCTTCAAAATTTAACTTTAAAATAGATTTTTTTTTCAGACTCGAAACTTTTAGTGAATACTCTTTTTACGTGTCTGGCGGCTAATTGCAGCCTTTATCATTAGCGATAAAAAAAAATTCTTTCGACAATTCTACAATTGAGAGCTTCTCATCTGTTCACACTTCTAAATAGATTTTCATTTACTTCTAATTTACTTTTTTTTCTCTCTCTCTTTTGGTTGATATGTTGAAACCTACTTCTTCCTGTATTTTTGTTCAACCACTTCAAAAGAATGTGACCACTCAGAGTTGTAGAGAAGTGGTCAGCTGTGACTATTAGTTATTTAAGAAATTGTTAACTGGGTCTTCCTTAAGTTGAAAGTACAATAATCAATGGCGAAAATGGGCCTTCTGTAGATTGGCAATCCACATTATAAGGCCCTACCTTCAATGATTGGTTAACTTAATTTCATTTCAGTTCCTTTTTAATTCAATTAACGTGCAAATAGTCTATTTTACTTTAATAGTATTCTTTCTCATATCTAAAATATAGGGAAACTATTGTAATCGACAAAAAATTCGAATACGAAATTTTAATCTACATTTCATATCTCCCCCGAGTCCAATAAAGAACGTATTTTATCTATCTATCTTTGAATGCGATTAACTAAGGTACGCTTTGAGTTATAAGGATAATATTTAGTATATGGACTTTAGACCAAACATATATTTCTATTAAATTTTGAGAGAAATCTCTATAAAGGAAGTCTCTCCATCTGGCTATTTAAATACAAGTGATCTCGATAACGTAATAATTTAAAGAGCGAGATAAATAAAAGTTGGTACATAGGTTTAGCATCCAAAATGCAATTTCTTATCAAATTTTGAATCAAATCTGTCAAAAAGTTGATTACCTGTCCAATTTTAATTCTACGTGTAAACGCAATTACTCATAATCACAATAAAAAAATCGGTTCACAATCTTCTGTCTTCAGCTGCAGTTTCAGTGCAAATTTTGGTTATAATCAAGCAGAAAAATGGCGTCCGAAACATATACCGAAGAGATGGAACGTAAAAATTTTAGATTATTGTCAGAGATCTATATTCAGTACCTAACATTTGTCAATGCCATTCAAGGCATTCAGAACCTTGCACAAGATACACCACTATATGCGGGAGAGGAGGGTTAATAACTTTATTGGAAACTAGCCGCCTTTGGCGACCAGCTGGTTCGCCATGAGTAAAGCGTTCTAAAATTTTCAATTAAATCACATATTCATTAGCCTTGAAGTAATTCCGGGCATTGATTGACCTGAAATTAATATTTTCTTTAAGATGATGGATGAAAAGTTCTAAAAGTACACCTTTTCCTAATAATATTCTTTAATTTTATAAATGTCAGTTTTAACCATCGGTTACGCTTCCAAAATATTAAAAAAAAAATTCGATGATGTTGCCAAAATATTAAATATGTTTTTTTAAAGAAAGCGAGAAAGGGGAAAAAAGTATTAAATTAATGATACAGATATTGCAAACCATTACATAAATATGCCATTAAGTTGGGATTTCAAAGCATATCCTGTCTAAATTCAATCAGGTTTACCGTAAATAAAGAAGATATATTGAGTTAATGATATAGATATTGCAAACGATTATAGAAACCTTTTCTTTGCATTTATTTTTTAAAGAAAATATCACATTTTATATTTCTTTTATTTTATCCAGTCACGTGCTGAAAGTTACATTTCTGTAAATTTATTTTGCGATGATAATTTTTTTTATTTGAGCTTCCGGCATTCTTTTATTTTATCCAGTCACGTGCTAAATAAACATGGTTAAAATATTTCTTTGAAAATTCGTTAAAATAGAAGCTTGAGTTTTACATTAAAACACTAATACTAATTTTTTAATCTTTAAATTGATGTAAAAATCATGTTTATGCGATCATATTTTCGGAAGTTATAGCGGAAAAACGTCGAAATTTCGCTTAAATTTTAATTAATTCAAATTCTAATTAAAAATTCGAAAAAAGGGCTCCGAGGTGCACATTCCGGACCTCCAAGGTATAGGTAGCTGTAGGTCCAACGGTCTGGCCTGTAGAGCGCCAACATACACACACACACACACACTCACACACACACACTCACACACACACACTCACACACACACACTCACAC
>JAPMOQ010023856.1:6431-17934 GCA_026543055.1 Argiope trifasciata | reverse complement strand
ACACACACACACACATTGAGCTTTATTATAAGTATAGATTATGCCAGAAAGTTTGAGAGAGACGATTCGCATTGGCATCGGTTGACAACTTCGTGAAAATAACTAATAATTTATTTATTCTTAAACACGTATATCATGGAAAAAAAAATTATAAAATTATAAAATTCTTGAAATGTTAAACATAATTATTAGTTAATGATGCCATCACTTATAAACAAAAATATTTTTTTACAACAGATTATAATAAAATTATAAATTTCAAACAAACATAACATTAAAATAATTTTATATGAACAGTCAAAAATTACCAGTCAAAAGCATATTTAATGCATTGTAAATATCCCTTAAATTATTTAACATTAATTTTAAAACTTTAATGTAAATACATATTGTATTTGTAAGATTTTAGAATTTAAAGAATTTGTAGTTTTAACAAACTTGATTATTTAGCAACTAGCAGCTTAACCAATCTAGATGAAGCCTTTCTCAGTTTAGTGGTTCTAGGCAGCTACCTAATCCAAATATTCTATCTTCGAATTTTTTTTCCACAGTACGAACATCACATATAACTTAATTCGCAATGACCTTGAGATTCAACTCGGGATTTGGGATCGTGGAATTTCATGTTCAAAATTCAATTTCATCGAATGTCCAACTTGTTTAGGAATCTGGAGCTTTTTAAATTTCCTGTGGAGCATAAAACATCATCGTTTTTTTGCGGCGTCCTAATTTGAAGATGGTGATGCTACTTCAGGTATCTAGTTCCTCATCTTCTGTTGCAACGCTCGCCGTAATACAACTATTTTATTCCTTTTAAATAATAGATTAATATAACTTAACTAATACAGCGCTTAGCCTTGACTAAATGCCTTTTTTTATAGTTATTCTTGATGCGTAGGCACAAAGATGTTTAGAAATAACTATTCTAATGTCGGCATTTCACTGTCGTTTGCAGATTTCGCAATTTTAATGCTTCCAGGCAATAATTTCAAAAACTATTTTTCTAAGAAAACGATTTATTTTTCAATTTTAAAATTTAAATAAACAAATGAATAAAAATATCCATTTATTAAAGCTAGCTCCAATAGTGTTGTTTTCCTCTGATTTCCACATTGACTTTTAAATTTAATTTTAATTGCAACTGAGTTCAAATGAATATGGTTCACATTTTCTTGGAAGGAGAAGCAGACTAACTAATGCAAATAAAAAATTTACTTTCCTTGAATCTGAATGGCGACGCATTAGAGAATAAAAATAATTTTTATTTAATATTAATAGGAATGATAATAAAAACTATATTTGTAAATTTGCTCCTTTTTCCCTTTTAAAAGATCACTGGCAAAGTCTGGATTATAATATAGAATTCACTAGTTATTCTCTGACTTAATTCATTCTTTTTTGTGAAATTCTTATAGCCCAGTCTAAAAGCAAAGAAAAGTATCCAAATGTGGAGGAGAAAAAGAACTGTAGGATTTTTAAGCATAAATTGAAAGTTATAATGTGAAAGGAACATCTTCAATTTGTTACTTATTAATATTAAAAAGACTTATAAAACAAGTTGATGAAATTTATAATAACTTGATTAAAACAGAACCAATTTTTATAAACAAATTGCAAATTATGATTTTTTTCTCTTTAAAAAAATTTGGTCAAATTTTTTAGAATTTTATTTAAGCACAAAATACGTTGAAGGAAATGATTGGTAAAATCAGAATTAGTTTCAAATCGATATCTGCATTATTATATTTATTTATTGAAAAATTCAACTTTATGGAAAAATCCAGAGCCTCTGAAAAATATTTTAAATTCTTTTTTTTTTAATCTCATTGCAGGTTGAAAAAAAAATACTTAATTTCAAATGCTATTATCATGGTCGATTCTCTTATTAAAAATAAAGCAAAGGATGATAGTTAAATTTGGAATTAATATTGTGAATCAATTATTATACCAGAATGCATTTTCTAATGGTACGATCCACGTACTATTTTTTTCTTAAGAATTAATCGTCCCACAGAGTACGATTTTTTTTTCTTTTGAAAGAAAATCAATATAATTACTTTTTGAAATCGCTGAACAAATACTCATAGAATAGAATTTTTTTACAGGTAGCGAATTGAACAAGTTGCAACGCATTTTTAAAAAATAATGATATATTTTTTCACAAAGTGAAAAGCAATTTTAAGAATCGACTTTTTGTTTTTATGAATAGATATTATCTTTAAATCCAATCTGTAACCCAACTTTTCACTTGAACCGTCATTATTTCTGCTCTAAATTTAATTTACATCGGAAAAATAATTAAAAACCTAAAGCGGAATAACAATTAAAAGCAAAAATTATTACAGCTTAAAAATAATTAAATTTAATTAAACGTAGTTCAACAATTAATATACAATTACAAAAAGGACAAAATAGTTCATAAACTTATCTTTATAATATGTGGTCATAATTGATTGCATCTAACTAATTTTTGTAGATATTTCAGAATATTTTTCGTCAGAGCTTAAAATTATTGTTAAAATAAATAATCAACTACTACTTTATACTCGTGCGCTAGCTAATTACTTTAATACTCTTGTCTTTGCACAAATAACAAACTTGTAGTGGTCCGGTTCGTTGAATCTTAGGTTCGGAAAAATTACAGAATCCATTTCTTGCTCTTCAGTAGTGTCGCATCCTGGCCTGGTACATTTTAAATATGAAACGATGAAAACTTATAGTTTGGCTGTATAATACACTGAAGTGACAAAAGTCATGGGATGACTGTTAATATCGTGTCGGTCCACCTTTTGCAAAACGAAATGCAACAACTCGACGTGTCATGTAGTCCGCAAGTCGTTGG
Source organism: Argiope trifasciata (assembly GCA_026543055.1). NCBI lineage: Eukaryota > Metazoa > Arthropoda > Arachnida > Araneae > Araneidae > Argiope > Argiope trifasciata. The sequence continues at coordinate 15,092 of JAPMOQ010023856.1, read as the reverse complement.
AAGTCCTCTGCAGGAATATTGAGCCATGCTGTCTGTATAGACGTCCATAATTGTGAAAGTGTGGATGGTGCAGGAGTTTGGGCATGAATGGACCTTTCGATGATGTCCCATAAATGCTCGATGGGATTCATATCGGGCGATCTAGGTCGCCAGATCATGCACTGGAATTGTCCGGAATGTTCTTCAAACCAATCGCGAACAGTTCTGACCGGTGACATAGCGCATTGTCATCCATGAAAATCCCATCGTTGTGTGGGTACGTGAAGTCCATGAATGGCTGCAAGTGATCTGCAAGAGCTGAACATAACCATTTCCAATCAATGATCTGTTCAGTTGCACCAGAGGACCGAGTCCATGCCATGTAAAAACAGCCCACACCATTATGCAGCCACCACCAGCTTGAACAGTGCCTTGCTGACAGTTTGGGTCCATGGCTTCGTGGGGTCTGCGCCACACTCGAACTCTACCATCAGCTCGTAACAACTGAAATCGTGACTCATCTGACCATGCCACGGTTTTCCACTGGTCTAGGGACCAGTCGATATGCTCACGAGCCCAGGAGAGTCTCTGCAGGCGATGTCGTGCTGTCAGTAAAGGCACTCGAGTCGGTCTTCTGCTGTCATAGCCCAAGGAAGACAAATTTCGCCGCACGGTCCTATCGGACACGTCCCTCGTACGTCCCACATTGATTCCTGCAGTTATTTGACGAAGTGTTGCGTGTCTATTAACATTGACCATTCTACACAGATGTCGGCGGTCTCGATCGTTAAGTGCAGGTGGTCGCCCACTGCGCTGTCCATGATGGGATGTGATGCCTGAAATTTCATACTCTCGGCACACTCTTGATACTGTGGATCTCGGAATGTTGAATTCACTAACGATATCCGCAATGGAATGACCCATGCGTCTAGCTCCAACTAACATTCCACATTCAAAGTCTGTTAATTCTCGTCGTGCCGCCATAAATCACGAAAAACCTGTTCACATGAATAACTTGAACACAAATGAAAGCTCTGGAAAACGAACTGCGCATTTATACTTTTTCGCTGCGATACTACTGCCATCTGTATATTTGCATATTGCTATCCCATGACTTTTGTCACTTCAGTGTATAATGTGTCATTTTATAGAATGAAAGTATTATCTGTCCACAGCTCAAAGTTAGGAAATCCATCGTAAAATAGTGATCACGTAATGGGACATTAAATAAAATTAAGTAAATTAAATACATAAATATCTTTCTTTCCATTTTTAGAAATAGCAAAACTCTTGAAGAGAAGTAGCTATTGAAAAGTCTTCATATTCATTTGCTTGAACATTGAATAAAATAACTTAAACAACAAACTTTCGTTATTTTTTTATCCTAATCTAAAATTTAATTTATGATAGAATTTTGGCGAAATGTATACAGAATTGAGAAATGATTTTATAAATAAACATAGACTTTTTTATCATTTAAAAACTTAATTCATCTCTGCAGCATGAAACTTTTTTAATTAAGTTTAGAAAATTTGTGTCAAGCAGATTGACTCCACTAAAATGCAATAATTGTAAACTTAGAGACACAAAATTTGAACTATTTTTTAAATCTAGAATCAGTCTTTTAAAATTCTGCACAAAAAATATTTTTTCATAACTCAAAATTTTAAAAAAGGAAACCATTTTATTTTAATTAAGAGCATCGATAATTATCTCTAAAACTGGAAAATAATTTTTACACTTTTTCTAGGAGCTTCAAATACTATTTTTTAAATGTCGCATAAAAAAATTCCACAGAAAAAATTACCAGATTCATCCGATCGGATGCGAAAAAATAATGCAGAAATTAGTCTGTCTTTAAAGAGAAAAAAGCTTCTTCTGAAATTGCATTTAAAATAAAAATAATCATAAAGATTTCCAATTAAGTCTGCCTTTTAATTTACTGAGAAAAAATTGAATTTCGATTGAATCCTGCTAGTGTTTAAGAACACTGAATTACTTTCTAAATTAGCATTATGTTATCGAGTTTAGTGAAGCACTTGTAAAGGCTTAATGCAGAACCGTTACAGTTTAAGGCGATTATCCTTCTTTTCTTTAAAAAAAATTACATCACGAAATATTTGACGGTTAAAATTATTTCTTCCTTTGTCTTTCTTCATTCTCTTTTATGATAATGTTTATAGTCTGATATTATTGTAAAATGCGCAATGCTAAAATGATCCAAATACTTTATAATGCAAACCATTAAATCAATAACTAGTTAATTTGGCACATAGTTAAATTTGGGGTTAAAAGTTTTAACTGAGAAAGCATTTCGACATTTTAGGTGTTTGATTAAAAGGAAATGAAAACTGTAATGTTTCATAGTTTTCATTAATACAGTTTTATCGGATTTTTTTTCAAATGATTATTCATTCATGAAATTTAATATATTTTAAATATTCTTAATAGATTTTTAACAGCTTGTAATGATAATGGAAATCAGCAGGTAGTAGCTTAATCGGTAAAATGGGAGAGTTTCTGAGCTTTTCATGTGAAGGTAAAGAATACGAGTTCAATTCTTCCGAAAATCAATCTTTTTTGAGAAACGAATTAATTTTAGTTATATTGCAGAAAAAAATTAATCTTATATGATATTTAGTAGAAGACAAATTTAGTAATAAATACCGTCAGTGGCTAAACGTGTAGATCGCTGGGAAAAATATTCTTTTGCTGTTGAATATTGTGATTCTGTCATACATATATATACATATTTATATTAATTGTAATTATTTAATAAAATGTGTTTAAAATAAAAAGTAACTAAAATAAAATTTTCCTTTGTTGATCTAAGCAGAAATTGACTTAAAAAAATTTTTTACATTACTAGTTAATTTATAAAAATCATATAAAATTTATTGGATATTAAAATCAAACAGGTTATACAGAATTATACAAAATTTATTCGATATTAATAAAAATACATAATTATTAACAGCTATTGTCAGTGGATAACGATTATTCAGAATGTTATATTGAAATACCAGTTTTATCGACAACGAATCATTATTAGTAATAGCGGTATACACCGCTATTACTAGTATGACTTTTAGTGATCTGCAAAAGAAAAAATTCAAAGTCTTAATTTAAAATCGCCGAAGATACTTAAACTCTAGGAAGAAGTTTCCTTTGTTTTGTTTGATTTTCTCTATTGATATAAAAGTAGCGAATACAAAAAGAGATCATCAAAATACGATTATATTTAAATTGCAGGCAAACTTCTTTAAAAGTTTGATGTCTGAGTTTTACAAATATTTACTATTCAGGTTTCAAAACATTAAAATATCGGTAATTGTTTCTTGTTTTAAAATACTTATGAAAAAAATAAGTCTCTTATCAAATCAACGATTATTGGCATTAACCTTAGATCAAAATGAAGAAACATACTCTTCTCTCAAGTGTTTACTTACATAGATCATCAAATGATAATTTAATATCCGAAAAAATAATAATTTAAAAATTGATTTAAACCAGACGATTGCTTATATACTCAATTATACAAAGAAATTTTTTTTCGTCTTACGTATCTATTTATTAATCTATTTTAAATTTTATATTCTTATTAATTTATTTCTTTTAGAATTCTTTACTTGTATTAATTTTAATTTTATGTATCTCGTCTTACAATTCAAAATCTAAACGACAAAACTCATCGAGAATAATAATTATTACAGTATTCAACTAAATAGTTTGTGTGACATAGTTCTAACGGCTTCTAGGCAAAATATTTTTTAATTTCTCATTTTTATAAACATAAAACTAATATATAGATAGATAGAAATAAAAATAACACTGTTTTAGTCGCCTTATGCCGTGATGCTCATTGCGCTACTTATTTCCCAAATTCTTTATCTTTGTATATTTATGCAACCAATCATATTTTAGTAAAAAAAAACAAAAAAAAAACGGTATCTAAAAAAAAACGTCCATGTTTAAAAAGTGATCTCATATTGTTTTATTCAGCAATAAAATCTTAATTTTAAATACGACAAAACTTTTAAAATTTTATTAAAATCATACTGTACATTGGAACTTACTTAACTTGAAAAATAAGCCGAATCTTCAATAGTATATAAAATACGGAATGAAGTTTGAATAGCAATAATAAAAACACTATGAGTTTCGTTTCGACAACGACAATTATTATAATTATTTTGTGAAAATATTTAAAATATTTTTAAAAATAGATGAAAAAATAAGGAAAAAACATATATATGGCACAAAAAAAAACATTGATATCGTTGGCAAGAATGTTTTTTTTTTTTGAATTCCAAAATCTGATTTAAAAATTATTTTTGTGCTCTTAAATTTTTGAAAATTGTAGCGGAAAACGACAAAAAGTTGGCTATTTTTTAATTAATTAAAATTCTTATTGAATTATCGTAATTCTAATTAAATAATGCTACAATATAATAAAATTTTACATCATAATGCCAAAATAAAGCAATCTGACTTTGATATCGTCTGCTGATGATGGCTGTTCATGCTATAATTTTAATTAAAATGTTAAAATTCAAAATCTAAGTAATTAAACCTTGTAATCATCTTTTGATATATCCTTGTTTATTCAAGAAAAAAATGCATTTCGAAACGAAATAGAGGAACCAATGGTCTATTAAGAAACGTTCGGAATCCGACAGCTTTGAATGATGAATTTAATTCGATCGTAAAACATACTAAGATATTTGATTGCTTACTTGCAATTCTGAATTTTTTTATTGCTTATTTACGTAAAAGTATTACGCTCGAACTATGTAGCAATTTTTCTTAAAAACAAATAATAATAATCCACGGACGATTATAACTGTTCGTTGTAATAAGAATGGAAATTCGGACAGACGAAAATTTTCGAAACACCATAACGGAAAAAAAACCTGGAAGTTAATTAAAATAAATAAAATATTTTATAAAACTTGGTACTAATGATTTCCGCAGTAATTTTTTTTAAAAATTTCCAGTTTGATAGCCATATAAATCATACCACTTAAAAAGCTGTATGTAGACAGATTAGGAACTGCCGGCTCACTGCACTAGGCATTTCCCTAATCTTCTTTCGCATCTTTATACATCCAATTATGTCACATGAAGGAGAAGGAATATTTAAACAGCAATATTTGTATCCCCAAAACTTTCTCGTGTACTCTCTCATAAAATGGTCATCCCTGGGAGCGCCTTACACGACATTGGCGTTCAACAGTTAAAGAAATATTAATCTTTGGCGCTAATTTATCCTTTTTACTAAATATATCATGTAATCCTTGGCAAGCTCTTTTTTTCTTTTGCAGTTACTCCCTGACACAGGGTTAATCGAAACCTAAAATTGAATTTGTGTTCCAAAAGAGTTTTTCCCCAAGTTTGAAAAACTCTACTTTCTTATTGTTCCAAAAAAAAAACCTTGAAAAACTCCAAACTCTACTTATTGATCAAAAACTCAATTTATATTTACAAAATCCCATGCCAAATTTGATATTTTAAATCACTGTATTTTTTAGTTATATTTATATGTTTCTGAGAGGACAGACCGACAAACGGTTAATCTGTTACTGGATTTGGTTCAAATTTTGAAAGCAATCTAGCTTATAAATGTTAATTTTATGTATCAAATTTTATATATTTAGCCCTCGTCGTTTTGTAGTTATCGAGATAAATTATATTTGAACAGTCAAGACTTTCTTCAAAATTTGTTGTAAAGATTGTATAACAAATTTCGTCTTTCTGGCTCAACGTGTTTTTGATTTATCTTTGTCACAAACAAACGGACATTTTTCAAAAATGTGCATTTTGAACTCAGGAAGGTCTGAAAGGCAAAGATTCGTCAAAATCTCAAGTTCTAAATTTTTGACGATTACTATTATTTCACTATACTACGAGAAAGTAAAAAAGCAAACTAATATTTATGTTAGAAGTACAGAAGTTGGAAGAAAAAACTGGCGACCAATTAATTAAAATTTATGTATTCTTAAGTATGATATTTTCTAATGATAATTTATTAAAAAATTAGACTGAGTAGTTAACTTTTTAAAAGATATTTCTTTTTAAAAATAGAGACACTTTAGTAAATTACCCTATTAGCACAAAATATTTTCGATATATCCACGTTGTTCTTCGATGCTTTGAATGATGAACAATATTTTGGGGATATCGTAACAATGTTATTGGGCCTTTCGTGTTAAAAGGGAATATTTTGGAGTCTGAAATATAGAGTATTTATTAATTCTGCCTAACCTTCAAATAAGGCGGTTCTCTGAGCAAAACCTTATGTAATTTGATTTCATTTACAAAAAAAAAAAAAAAAATGCATAGCATATTCTTCAGCTCGAGTCATGTTGATTTAAAGTAACATAATATCCTGCATCGATTTAAGATGGTCTGTAACAAAAAAGAAAATCAATATTTAGGCTTATCAATAAGATTTGAGCGTGATTGTGACAAGCCGCTCTGCTGTAGCGTAATTATTGTTTTGTTCCATAATAGCAATTTATTGATGGTATTTTAGCTGAAATTATTCCATAATGGAATGAAGAGGTCATGGTAAAGAATGTTCTTCAAAGATTACCAAAATGATGGAAAATCAGATAGCAGGTAAACAATTCAAGCAACTACCAATATTCTTTTATACGTTGTGAAAAATGTGATAGTATCTATGCGTGCAGAACTATTTCGAACTTATTTTCATCAAAAAAGTAAATATTGATCACAAGTAAAAGCTATTAAAGATTGATCTTAGTTTTCTTCTACTTTGATTATTAAATCAAATATATGAATCAGCTTTATAGGTTTGTTTCAAGCCATGGATAACATTGAGAATCCTTCCTTGTGTTGTTATGTGAAATAAAAACACGCTCCAGAATACTTGTTTACATTGCTCTTAATGAAGATCGATTACTTTAATTTGAAATTAGAGCAAATGATCAGCCTGTATAGTTCTAAGTTTTAATGTCTACTTTTTATTATATAACTTTTTTGAAATTCAGTTTATAAATCGCTATTATTAAAATTTCAAAAACATCGCACCGAGGTTGGTATTCCAACATTCTATTAGATATATGTGCCAAATTTGGTAGTTGCAGAGCAAAGAATCTGGATAATAAAGCGCCTACACATACATATATATACGTAGACAGACAGATACATACACATATGATGACTGACAGACATACACATTTGTCTTTATTATTGGTAGAAACTGTCGAAAAGCAACCATCAAACATAGACAATTAGTTTCTAGAGTTGCCTTCATTCAAAGCTTCGCTTATTAAGAGTTGCCCTTTGAAGAAAAATCTTTAATAGCGAATCAAACTTGCTGCAAAAATTCTTGTTAAACGGGAGATCACTGTATCGATTTTTGATTAATATTACTAAGAATATAATCAAAGGTTCTTCTCTCACCTCATATTTCTAGATCATGCTCACTCGGGCAAGGGTTTATCTACTGTAAAAAGTGTTGAAAAAAATTTAATTCATATATGTACAGTAATAAAAGTGTTTTCCAATTATAAAGCATTAGATGAATAAAATGTTTACAAATTATTAAATATTTTAATTTTATATTAGCTACCTTGCTGCAGTTTGTTTGTAGAGATTCTTGATTTTTTAGTCCCTTTAGAGTTAATGTCAAGGGGATATTTTAAAAAAATCATTCTGTTATTTGATAAATCAGAAAAACATAAATTTATTTAAATAAGTCAAAACAAATCATAATGCGTACAAATTAAAAAAATAAGAATACTGTGAAATAAAAGCAGACAAGGAAATCCTATTTCAATGCTAATTCCTTTTTAATCGCAATTTGGGCATTGACAAAAACTGAGATTAAATATTTTGATGAAAATGTTTGAATGTCATCGTGATATTAAAAATATTGCTAAATATTTCTTAGTAAATTAAATTTTAAAAATTTAAGTAACTAAAACCAATTTTCAGAAATCATCAAAAGTTAAATTATTTTGGGAAACGAAACTAAAAATTATTTTGGAAACGAAACAAATTATGTCGGAATTGAAACTAAAAATTATTTTGGAATAAAACTACAAAAAGTAAACAAAAATAAAAGCATAATGAAATAAAACCTATTTACGAAACAAACCTAAATTAAAATAATTTAGGAAACGAAACAAAACTAGATATTGGAATGAAAACTAAAAATTATTTCGGATTCAAACAAGATTAAAATTTTAAAAGTTAAAAAAAAACTATCATTGTATTTAGTGAGTGTCAATGAAGCACACTACTAAAATATAGATGAATCTAAATAAATTAGCAATAAAAGCCAAGTTAAAAGGGGTTCAATAAAATCAAAATTACAACACACAGAAAAAGAATCCCGCCTGAAGATTTTTTCAAGGATCGCCCCCAAGCAGGACTCAAAGAAAATAAAGGACTTTTCCTATGAGGAATCGGATATTGTCCAACAGAATTGACCCCTCTTTACCCGAAAATTAAGACCAAAGAGATATGCCATTTTAACAGAAAAGACACAAAACAAAAATACATTAAAAATATCACCAAAAAATACAAAAATATATAAAATAAAACTACATAAGATTGTAATTTTGTATATATACACACACACACACGCACACATATATATATATACATATACATATATATATACATATACATATACATATACATATACATATA
>JAPMOQ010023847.1:586696-601183 GCA_026543055.1 Argiope trifasciata | reverse complement strand
TATGGGTTATGCGTGTGTGTTGATGGTCAAAAGAAGATGGTGGAGGTGTGTGTGCGCGTGGATTTCGGGATGGTGGTGGAGGTGGGGGTTATGTGTGTTGATGATTTCGGGATGGTGGTGGAGGTGGGGGTTATGTGTTTTGATGATTTCGGGATGGTGGAGGTATGGATTTTATGTGCGCGCACTTCATAGTGTGAATTAAATTCTAAACGAGAAAATGGGTTGGCATTTGCTTAGTGATAAGGATTTGATATGCGTCTTACTACTTTTAATCATTTCAATTTAGCTCGGTTCATGATCATGTCGTTTCATCTTCGTGTGCAATATTTTAATATGGATTAGGAATATAAGTGGCGAGTTCGAAACGTTGTTTTCAGGTAGGAAAATTAACAAAAGAACGTTGAAGAAATTAAGAAGTGAATTGAGTTTTAATACATGAGAACTTCATTCCTAATTTTAAAATTCGCATTTAAATCCCATCAGTAGGTAATTGGATTTTATCCGATGGATACATTACTAAATACTAAACATTACATTACTAAAAATAGGACGCCGAGTTTACCCTTTACTTGAATAATCTCAAACCAGAAGGAACATAATAATGATCAATTAATAGATAATCTTTAATAATTATTTTTAAGTTAGAAATCATAACCCGTAATGACTGTAATCAATTATTGAAATAATTGTATAATGAGGAGAAAAATTGGAGGATACCATATTAATGCACTCTTTCCAATGAGCAGAGTAGATAAAAAAAAACTTATATTGCAATTAAATTCGAGATTTCAATGACATAAATCCTGGAAAATCCAAAATTTTGCAGAGACGTAATTCGATTAAAAAAACCCCTATACTTGTAACTATATTTAAATATAAATTTTATAGAACTTTTTTGAGTATTTAATTTCTTTGAATGATATTCACTTATTATATAGGACATTGGAGGGAGGGAGTGATAGCTTATCGAAAATTTAAGCGCAGATCAATTTCACCAAAGGCAATTAAAAGCTGACATTTTATCTTTCAAATTCCAAATATCAGTTTTTTTCCATCAAAACCAATAATGGCTCCTTATCACTAAGGCTAAAGTATGTGGTATTTGGTACTTTACATTTTTTCTCTCAATTTTGGAATTAAAATCCCCAATCTTTGATATCTCGTTCTTTTTTGGCCTCCTGTACTATTCTTCTAGTTGATGTAACAATTTGGAATCTCAAAGGGGAAAAACCCTCTAGTTCAATTCGATCTCTAAGATTAATACATCCTAATGCGAACAGATATTTTTGATGCATATAACTTTTACTGAATAAAGAAGCCGGACCTGTTTGAATTCTTACTTGTCGATAAACTAGAAATAACTTTGTTCCATATCGCAATTCAGCAATTGAAGTTTGAATGGCTTCGTATGGATGAACTGCAATTATCTTGAATCGAAATGAATGAATTAGAGGCAATAATCGGTAAAAAATAAGGACAAGAAAACCCTTTAGAAATAAAATTGCATTAAGTTACTAATTATTTGAGGTAATAAAAATTGTACTAAATTAAACTAACTTAACTTGCATGAAATTCCGATAAATTGTTTCGCAATTCTTTATACTTGTGTAAAAAAAATTATCCTCTTCATAACGTTTAAAAATATGAAATGAGTTAAAGCAAACATGTTTATTATATCTGAAATCAAACTTGTTTATCGTAAACAAACCGAAACAAACAAAAAAGCGAAATTTCTGTAGTTCATAGCCTTTCAAAAATTTAAAAACAATTACCAAATAGTTGACCCATCAAATGTTTCTAAACTGTTGGGAAAATTTCTAAAATGCATTAAAATCTGCCCATTTAATGAAATATTCAAAATCTCTGAATATTCCACTCAATTAGTTTCTAAGCGACAAAAATGCTGTAATTATGTGGATTTTACATGGTGCAGTCTAATATGACCAATGAGACAATCATGGCCATTGCTGTCTTCTATAAACGGACATAATGCATTGCTGCAAGTTTGACGTCTTTTGCGTAAAAGTACCAGGAATACCAGTGAAAATGCTTAAATCAAAGGTCCGTAATACTAGAAAATTGCTGTTGGATTCACTGATTTCTTCACTCACCAGAGTGAAATGCAACGTCATAGAAATCATCAACGAAACAAAATCAACAGTTGTTGCCGGAGCTGTTCACTAGAAACAATGGCCAACTCCTGTACGTAGAGCGTCTCCTGTCTTCTCTCTTGACGAAAATATGAATGGAAGCCATCTGGATGGGCACGAAAATTTGTGTTTCCTACAGAAGTAATATCGGTGAGTTACAACATTTATAATTATCATATGGTGATGAATTTTGGATATAATCATGCGATTATATTCATGGTGATTATAATTGTAAAAATGTACTCATTTTCCCCCCTCCTTAGGCATTGATTTACTGGATAACATGGCCTATATCCCTGCCATTATGCTAGATAAAGGCACTTCGTCAACCACCAATAGAATTGCTTTATGATCCATGCACATGCCTATCTGCTGCGATGCTGGATGCGGGGAAGCGTTTCTTTCAGATGTTTGAAGTGGATGAGAAAATTCAAGGGCACAGTAAGTTCACTATTTGATTAACAAAACGGTATGGGTTTTGGAAACTATTTTAATTGGTTCATCTACAACTTATGTTACTGGAGGCTGCGAAGAGATGCGAAATATAATTTTATTTAAATAGATGCAGCCTTATCAGCTACCTACCAAGAGGAATTTCGGGAATTCAAATGCCTCTCATATACATTTCTGAGTATAGTATTCTAAGTAATGAAATGCCTCAGAATGGGATCTCCCAGTGACGCTCGTTATCATGCGGGAAACACTTCAGGGCCAGGAACAGTTCGAAACTGCATACCAGCATGTACGCAGGACCTGATAAATTTTCTAGAAAGACCAAGTTTATTACTATTTTCTAATTAAAAAAAAACCTTTATTCGTTATTCAATATAATTATTGGGAAGATCATCAAACTCTTATTTCAGGAATCTAAAAATGACATTCCTTAAAATTCGAATTGCAGTCTTATTCAATAAAAATTGAATGTTTAAGTGAAATTTTATATCTTATCACTATGTAGATTAGTTCTCTTGAAAATTCTAACGTTGGTGAATGAAGTGTATCATTATATTAAATGTAATCAACTGTGCATGATAATTGGAGGTACTAATTTTTCTAAATATGCCTATAGCTCTCTTCAAAACGTTTTGGGCTACAGAAAGGTCAAATGAAATGTTTAGATGAATTGTTTGACAAATACTTTTCAAATACAGCAAACTGTTTCATTTTTAAAGAAAAAATGAACTGAAACGAGATGTTAAGATTTATTAGTTGAAATTAATACACTGAATTTAATTCTGTCAGCATAATAAAAATTATTTTCAAGTTTTTGAATAATTGAAGATTAAAAGAACAAAATTAACTTGCATGTACATTAGCTTTTCATAGGCTATCTAATAAATTTAAATTTAATCTTCTTAGATGCTGACATTTTGACTGATGTTAACACAGGATAATAGAAATGTGGTACTTTTAACAAGACAGAATTGGAATTAGAATCAATTGCGACTGAATCATGAACGGAGATGCAGCAGAATTGATACTTTGTGCTTTGACTAATACTTCAAGCTTTGCATGATATTATCTTTATGACCAAACATTTATTGAAAGTAAAAGCAAGGGAAGCCGTGGAATTAGGTGCCTTTCTTGTGTGTAATCTGATATGAAAGAGCCGTGAAGCCTCCATTATTTTAAATAAATGAACAGGAGAAAATGTTGAATTTTTTTGTAGTGACTGTAGCAAGAACATTGATCATAGTAATTTTATGTATACCAGAAAATATTTGCTAAATTTCTTTATTTTTACTCGACTGAGACAGGATGTCATCTCAATGTAAAAAGGAAGCAAAAGTGCCTACAACTGACACTAGAGCAGCGAACTGTACAGAAATGGTCTGCCGCTGTTTATTTGAACAATGGCACAACAAATCTCTAGAGTGGGATGAATGCCCTTTCAGCTCCAGCCTTAAAGTATCTCTGCATGTATTTGCAGACAGTATATAGATGTCCCGGAAAAAAAGGCATTGAAATAATATCTGTAAGTTGTGGAATTGTCACGCCCCAAATGATTCTCCAATAATTAAATTTGATAATCAAATGATAATTAGAACCATAACAAGGTACTTTTTATTTTTAGGTATTCTTTGGTCAGGCAACTCATGGCCTTTGATGCTGTTACTCGGGTTAAAAAGGATGCCATCACCATCCATAATACACCTTTCTCGCCTCAAACGCACGTCTTCAATGGGCAGCAGTTCTTGATACGGAGAGGATATTTCTTTAAGATGAGTTCGAAGTGTATGGAATTCAAGGGCATGGTAAGGGCATAATTATAACAATAAAACTATCTAGAAGAGGCGATAGCCATTTTGTTTGGGTTCTCCTGAAAGTATATCGAATGACAGCTAAAGATACAAATACCATAATTTCCTGGAAATAATTATTGAAACATTTACAGCAGTTTTGCCCATAACTAGCATTCGTAACAAACGAAACGAGTTGATGTACTTGTTATACTACGCAATCGATTTCTAAAAGTGGTTGCCGAAGTAATCGGCCTATGAAAGGCTTTATTCATGGCAGCCACTAAGAAAATGTTGCATGAACAGAAACTTCTTCAAACATGTTCCTGTGACAGATGAACAAAAGATGTTTCCATGTAATTTTGTTTCGTGTGTCGCTTTCAGCCTCCAATTAACTCATTCTCGGAACGCACTAAATTCATTGCAATTTATATTTAAAATACATATAATTTTCAGTATTTCGTTAATCGGAAGCAACTGGTGCATACTCGTTTCAGTGAAGCCACCAAATCCATTTCCTTTTAAAGTTTTTGAATGATAATGTAGAAAACTTCGATTGTACCCGTAAGAAACAAAACATGCGTGTTTGTAAAGCGAAGCTTCCAGCCTTGTTTCTTTTCTCCATTATACTGATAAGTTCGTTTCGAGACCATTTAAACGGCTCTTCTAGAAAAGAGCAACCAACATACGGTATTCTGAAATTTAACCAATAATACTTCTACTGTGCAAAAATACTATTTGAGCATTTATTATTTGCTCCATTTTTGATCCTTGCAGAGAATATATACATACATGCATGCATAACTCCTAAAAGGTCCCAGAATTAATGTTTAATCATCCCAGGTTTAAAGGTCCCAGAATTAATTTTTAAATCCTCTTTAAATCAGTGTAAGTAATTTCATTTTCAATAATAATAGTAGACTTAAATCTATATTTTAAGTAGGATTTCTATTCTCTCCTATTAATAGTGAAATCATAAGCAAATTCTTCAATTATCAATGCATATTTAAAGAGCGAAATTGTCATGCGCATTCTGCCATTTAATGGTTTCTTGTTTTTCAGATCTAATCTATACCAATCCAGTTTTGACGTGTTTTAATCGCAGTGATCATGCCATAACATGCAGCGTCTGAAGCTTCTATCGAGAGCAAATTGGAATCCGAAACCATTGCAGATAAAATGCTGAGTTCCGGATGAGTTTAGTTAGTTTGTATATATTATACCAAATCCAAAATTTGTATCGACTACCAAAAATTATCAGTTTGCATATTTGTGAAAATGTGATTACAAATGTAATGACCAATTATTTGTAAATATCGGGACATATTTGAAACGTTTCATGATCTTATTTTAAGGCTAAAATAAGGATAATTTAAAAAAATTCTTTTAAGATTTTTTTTCTTTAATTTGGGAAAGTTTTGCAGTTTGTGTAATATTTATTATGCATGTAATATCCATCAATATTTCATCTTAAAATTTTTTAAAAGTTTCATGTACCTACTTAAAATGACTTTAAAATATTGGTTGGCATTCGTTTTCTTCAAAAGCTGTTTGCTTTCTACTTTTTTGAGAAACAAGCATTTCTGAGACAGTCGATATCGATAAATATGTTTTATGTAGTTAGTTTAAATGTTTGATTTTCCCTTGAAATGACTTAAATCAAATTTACAACAAAACTAAATATTTAACTTGTTTTTTTTTTCTCCGAGATGGATAAAATTCGCTTTTAAGCTTCATTAGTAACCATAATCTCTTGTTAGAGCTGAAGAAGTTGGTAGGTCTTTCATTGATCCTGCAGTACAAGCAGGAATAGCAACAATTGCCACATAAATTATTTTTTAAATTTAAATTTGCATACGCATTTCTCCCTTATTGTCAATGTATAAATTTATATTGCGACGTGATCGGTTTCTATTACTTTTTCATCATCGGTTGCTGCAACACAACTTGAAAAATTGAATTTTATCGTTATGAAATGATTAATTATTTCTTCACATAAGCAAAAGGCTTATTGTATACTTCTCAATTTATTTACAAATGTTATAAAAATTATAGTAATTTGTTTTCATTTTGTACTGAATGTTAATGCTCTCGAAAGTAATTTCATTATCTTGTCCCTTTCTAAAATGTAATTTATGATTATGAAATAAGTAATCAAATATCTAAATATATTTGGAATAATTTGTGTATAGATCTAGTATTAAGGAATTTTGAAATTCATAACTGTCAAGGTTCGATTTTGAAATGCTGGTCTTAATTAGGGAAAATCTTTTATGCTAATTTTCGTTGGTTGGCCTCGAAATCTCTAAATTTTCAGTGATGAGTTTGGTCTCACAGAAAACTCTAATACAATAAAATTTGATATGATGAACGCCTAAATATTTGTATCTATACTTTAAAATCTAGGAATCGTCATCAATAGCCTATGAATTGTCATACTTTGCTTGAAAGTTTAGGGAAAAAGTGCTTTGTCAACATGCGTGCTTTAGATTATCTGAAGTATTGCTGAGCTGTAACTCGTGGGTTTGCGAACTTGAAACGGTTCTGTGCTTTGAAAATATATTTTATGTTTGGATTTTAAATTTGATGCTTCACTATTGGAACTTTAGTTTTAAAATAATGCAATAGTTAATTTCTTTTCTTTAAGTTTAACATCCAAAAATGACCTAAAATTCATAGTGTTAATGATTTCTGAATCCAAATTTAATAGTACATGATATCGATACTCCTTAATTTTAATATTACTACATTTTTGCCATAGTCTGAGAAGGTAAATTAAAATTAAACATTCGTTGCATCCATTTGAAGTTGCGTTATAATCCGTTTTTATTCTTAACTATTATTAGCTTATTTTAAAAAATGTATTTAGCGAGATTAATGGTAAATTTAAAATGCTAAATCTTGAATCCTAAATATCTTATATCGGCTTTTAATTTTATACTAGTATCATATCCGTGGATAAAGGATATTTTGATTGGTTCGGCCGGCCAACCAATCAAAATATTATCTTATTCTTAGAAAACATTTGGTCACTGTGGCTGATCACCATGGTGATCAATATGTCTATAGGAAAAAAATGTTATTTCATGACTAGCAGGAATTTAAATATCTAAATATAACCTAATGTAATAAAATATCGGTTTTGTTGAGAAAAAGTGAATGGATGCGGTGAATGTTAAAGTAGTACTGTCTTCTTTCCTCCCCCTGTAATATGAGGTTTTGACTTTTCAGAAGTACTACATCCTCTAAAAACATTTATTCTAAATCCTTTAATAAAATATCAAATTTTCACTTATTCTGAATTCCGTTATGCATTGAAAAAGTTTAATTCTAAATTTCCATTTCTATCGGTATACAATAAATTTTGTTAATATACTAATTTTCTTTAGTTATTTTTAAAAATCAATACTTGCATTAAATTATCCAACTCAAGTATATCCATTTTGTTAAGTCAATGCTTCACTTTAAAAGCCGAATTTCTTCATATGCTTTTTACATAAAGTAACATTGGAGAATTTATTATGTTGTCTATATTAAGTTAATTCAATGCATTTATATTCCATTTGTTATGTTGTAATAATATCGTAAATTGACTTTTTTGTACATTGAATTTGCAAATAAAGTATGTATTTTGAATTTTATTTTGTATTTAATTGACAAATATTTCCTCTCCTTTCTAATTGTTTTATGGTTTAATACTTGCAGTTCGTCAGTGTATTTGTAAAGGGCCATGGTATCAATACTTCCTAGAAATTATTCTACTAACAAGTTCGTGAACTGAATTTAATTTTGTACAGAGATTCAAGTGCATGTTTGTACATGTCCTTTAAAAAATATTGAATAGATTCAAATTAAAAGCAGAAATTCATAAGATGAATTATTAATTTTTAGTTTCTTCTGTTCCTGAAATCATTTTTTCAATTAAAATAAAACTGAGCTTAAATATAAGATATTCGAAACGGGTAAATTTCTAGAAATACAGAATTGGCCGATTGGAATGTTTGAAGTCTTGAATTCGAATTTCAAGTGAATTTCTACTCTTTGCATGTTCTTTCCCGATCAGAAGTGAAAAATTTTGATCTTTAAATTCGGAAGAAAAAAAATTATACGCATTTTAATATTCTGATCGAGCTAGATGTGAAGTGCAATTTACTTCGAAATTTCATCTCCCTATCATTGCTTATTTTGCATATTAACACATTGCGTACGGCGCTCAATGCACTTCCGGGTCTGCACATATTTGAACGGTCCAAAAGTATGCTTGGGAAGCAAAAAGATGCATGTATGCACATCTTTATTTGTGTTTGTATTCTAGTTATATATTCTTAAATATAATTGTATATTTTATATAAGTATTTATTATATGAATTTTTTTTACGTTCTAATTATTTCGCAGACCTGAATAAAACTTTAGAGTGTAATATTTGATAAAGCATATTCGCTTGGTGTTCGGCACGCTTTGCAGCAGTATCTTGTTTTTAAGGACAGTTATTTCGTGTTTTGTGACCCATTTGTTTCGGACAACTCTCAAGATTTCTCGTATACAGTAGGGAACAAAGCAAAAGTCTCTGCTAGTTGTCTGAGGTCAGATAGTGCTACTTTATTCAAATCTCCCCCCCCCCTCCAAGTAATATTTTAAGATTTTTTTTTGAGATTAACTTCTTTTTCCCCCCCCTGTTATTTAAAATGTTTTTGTTTAAATGCTAGAATTTATTCCCTGTTATTTTAGAAATGCATGAGTTACTGCAATCCAAAATATCTGTACACACATAAGCCATGGTATTTGCATTTAATAGTGTTTTTCTAAAGAGATTCTTTATTATACAAGTATCTGGAAGACAAGTCATGCTTCTTTAAATAGAGCTCTTAGCTGCTTATAGTATTGGAAAGAGCAACCGACTGTTATTCCATTACTTAGTTCAACAATTTTTCCCTCAGTAACCTTTAAAGAAGTTTTTCTTGTATTTGTTTAATGTATCTACTAGTATTTGAAAAATCTATAAATTCTAATATTTGTTTTATATTTTAGAAGTAAAATAATCAAATGTATAAAATGAATCAAACAAATCCTTGCAATTCGCGACCTTTGCATTAAAAAAATAGTTAATTATAAAGAGAAATATATTATACTCGGATGTAGAATAAGTTCTCGAAGTTTCTTTTTGTGAAAATTAATGATTTATTTAAAAAAAATCTTTAAAAAAAACATGTTACTGAAAGTATTCTTCATTGCTATTCATTACTTTTCCTCTCTTTCTGGTAGCATTTAAATTCGACGTCGGTAAAATGATACGTCTTTTAAGGCAATCCAAGAGTTGACCCCATTTTTGGCATTTTCATGAGAACGGAAAAGTTGCTTTACTAGGCCATGTGTCATCAAGAGGAACAAGTGGTAGTCGGAAGGGTCAATGTCTGGTGTATACGGCTGGTGAGGTAGGACTTCCCACTTGTTTCCAAATAGGTTTTACCGGTGTTGCAATATGTAGCTGAGTGTTGCCTTGTATCTGCTCGTATAATGGCCATTTTTCCTTCGATGCTCTGCTTAATCCCTCCAACTGAAGTCAGTAGCGATCCCCCAAGATGGTTTTATTTATTAATTTCCTGATAGTTTGAGTAGCTCATTGTAAACTATATCCATCTGTTCCCACCAAATATGAAGTAGATTGGAACTATGGATTTTCGGCTTTACTGAAGACGTTGATGCGTTTTCGGAGTTCTACGCTTAGGATTATCTTAGTGTATCCCTTTTTTATCACCAGTTCCGATATGATGTACAAATCATATCTTAATCTGCCGTTGAAGCAGTTGTTAACACTTTAAAAGACACTGTTCAACGTCTCTTGACTTCAACTCGTATGGCAATCAAAGACTTTGCTTTTGAATCATTCCTGATGCTTACAAACGTTTCGAAATTGTTGTGTGATTAAAAACAACTTCTAATGATTCTGCTAATTCAGCTGGCATTTGACACGAGTCTTCATGAAGGTATGCTTCCAATTTTTCGTTTCCAAACTCCTTTGGTGCACCAGAGCGCTCTTTATCTTCAAGATCAAAATAATTATTTTTAAAGCTTCTAAACTAATATCTACAAGCTGTTTCAGACAAAGCATGGTCGCCGTAAATCTCAACAATAATTGTAACCTTGAACTGCAGATTTTTTAAGTATAAAATTATACCTTAAAATTCCTCGCAAATACTCATTTTTTGGCACGAAATTTGACATATTTAACGCCGTGAAAACTAAATGTTGTTTGCACTTCCACGAAATAACATACTGAATTTCAAGATTGGTTATAGTACTTGTATATAAATACGTCACTATCATAGATTAATGCAATCAGTTCTGGTCCATTGGAAAACAGCGAAAATTTATTCAACTATCCAATATGGATGTCGGGAAGACATCACATGTGACTTTAAGTCGAGCCCTTTGACGGGTTATAGACAGAGGAGTGAATGTAGCAACAAACTACCTTCAGTGGTTTGGTTTAAAGTTAGGACCGACTCTTTTAATTCAACAATTTTCTTTAGATATTGCATGGCAAAATAATATAAATAAATAAAACTTATTTTAAAACTATTAATAAAAAATTGAAGTTATCTATAAATTACTAAGAATTTATTTAATATTCCTTCAGAAATGAAATAAATCTGAGGTATAAGTTGCTATAATCAAGCAAATCCTTGGAAAATGTGATGTGACTTCTACATTACCCATAGTGTTTTTACGAAAAAGTGCCCTAATTAAGTAGGCCGCGATGGCCTTGTGGTAAGGTCTCGGCTTCGGAATCGGAGGGTTGCAGGTTCGAGACTCGATTCCACAGAAGAACCGTCGAGTGAGGCGCTCTGATGCAAGTTAAATCCGTTGGGGCCAAACGTCCTCCCCCTGGTGTGGAGAGGGGGGTGCCAGCTCAGATGTCGTCCTTGTCATTTGACCGCGGGTCAAAGTTATGGGGTCCGTTCCAAAATAGCCCTAGTGTTGCTTCAAAAGGGGACGTTGAGATAACTAAACTGTCTTATGTAAATATCTGGAAAACTTGACACATAACTAGAAATTGGAGCGGTTGCAGGATCATCGATAAAGTAGCGTGCACAGCAGCGGATCCAAATTTCTTTGTTCGAGGTACGATTCTGATACTTAATTCAGATGCCTTTCTTTAATTATGTCACTCCTGTTAATTTTACAGCTTGATTTTTTTTAAATTTGTAATTTCTTATGATATTTTAAAAATACATTTTAAATATCTCTACATTTTTAATATATTTTATATTACTTCACTACTAAAACAAATCAAAGATAAAATATTCTGGAATCAATTAACTCTTTTTTAGGGAAGGGGATTTTCAAATCAACATTTGAAGCTTAAAGAAGAAAAATATTCAAATATAGAAAGGTACTTTTCTGTTATCTGGGCGCAAATGTCGCCAATGTGAACCAACGCAAGTCAAGTCCTTAAGGGAAGCGAATGACAAAACAAATAGAGCACATGGCGCGGAATTCTATATTATTTGGCGATTTCTCGCCGCGCCTGGTAAACGGAAAAGTACCTTTAGACAATCGGAAAAAAAAATCAGATAAAATTATTAAATAAAAATGCATTATTTTTTTTAAAAAAGCAAAATGAGCGATTCGAATCGACGTCCCCGACCTTGCATTAGGCGGCGGTGGCCTGGTGGTAAGGTCTCAGCTTCGGAACTGGAGGGTTGCAGGTTCGAGGCCCGATTCCAGCGAAGAACCGCCATGTAAGCAGGTCTGGTGTTCGTGAAATCCATTGGGGCCAAATGTCCTCCCGCTGGTGTGGTGTGGAGGGGGGGGGTTGCCAGCTCAGGTGTCGTCTTCGTCATCTGACCACGGTTCAAAATGACCAGGTCTTTCCCAAAATAGCCCAAGTGTTGTTTCAAAACGGAATGTTAATATAACTAAACTAAACTAAACTAAACCGACACGCACTTCGCTCTGACAGCTATACTGCATCTCACTCACACATTCAAGGGAAACTGAAATATGCGTGTTCTAATACGATCGTAATTTCCACAGAGAACAGAAACTGAAAAAATATAATATTACTGCGATAACAGAATTGTTTGTTTATATAAGACTTTCAGACATTTTTGTCGGAAGGCAGTTTTTGTACAAAATTCACCATTAAAACAAAAAAAAACAAAAAAAAAAAAAAAAAAAAATATTAAAAAAAAAAAAAAAAAAAAAAAAAAAAAAAAAAACATTTCAAAATAATTTCGCAAAATCTGAAAAATTATGAAAACATTTTAAAATGAAAGTAGATAAATAGTCCCCCTCCCCTATCAAAATAAGCGACTCGAACAGAAAGCCCTGAATAAACTTGCTGCTCTGATCACTACACAATATTTCCCTCACGTAAAAGACGAAAGTTAATATTGATTTTTCTCATACGATTATAATACCAATAGAGAAAAGAAGCTAGAAAAAAAAGAGACTATGAAATCCTACGGCGAAAATAAATATTAACTTTATAGATATTTCGACTAAAATTGTCATTTAATAAACTTAAATGAAACTCTCTGTGTCGAGATCTTGCACATGTGTTGATATCATCTCTATTCTTAAGACTGTGTATTTATATAGCGGAGGTGTTGGCTAGAATTGTGCCATGGTGTAGATTGAATTCCGTCAAGGATCGAATCTGCGATGTTTGGGTTTGAAGCCCAGCTACTTATCCATTCGACAAAAGCGAACGCTCATGTCTAGTGGCTGTTACTGGCTTATTAAGGTGTCAGCAGATTAAACGTGATTTTCGACACATTTGGAATTTGAAGTGATTAAACTGATTTTAATTTAAACTTTGTCTTGAAGTAAATAATCGCATTAAGAAACGTAGACCGTTGTGCTCGGAAAGGGATGTGTGGCTTGGCGGATTGAACAATATGGGGCTTTCTGTTGCTTTTTGCCGGGTTTTATTTCGAGTCTGTAAACCAACGAATAGTTATATATAATTTCATTATTATTCTACACACTAATTCTACTGTAACTACGAATTCGACAAATTTTCAAAGCACATAAAATAAAACTTGACATGAACTCAGTGGTGGATTTCCGCACAGGCGTTGGAGACGAAACCTGGGACCTGGGGACCCACAAAACCGCTATCGTAGTGCTGAATTTTTTTGTCCATTGTAGATTTGCTCAGAATCCCCCTCCCCCTTCTTACTCAGAAGAAAAAGAAAATGAAAGGAGTAAACAAAACATATGGGGGAATAACTATGAATGGAAAAACTAAAAATAAATTATTTTAAAAGTAGTGGCATTCAAGAAATTTCTAAAATATACTAAATTATAAAAGCCTAGGGATACCTCGAAATATCATAACCATTTACTCTAAGTAAACTGCAATGTGATTGGTAAAATCACACGATTTGAATATTCTTATTAACTGGGGGAGATATGACATACTGGGACGAGGGGCGATCTAAATGTTTTCCTTTTTTTTCCGGGATCAAATGAGCAAATATGTTTTATTTATTTATTTGATTTACAAGGATGTTGTACTCAAATGCATTATAACTAAAATGAGGCCGTGGTAGCCTAGTTGGTAGAGCGTCCGTCTCGTAACCGAAAGGTATCGAGTTCTGTCCTCGTCTCGGCCAAAGACCGCCCTGTTGGCTCATGGCAGTGGATGCACGTTAAGTAGGTTCAAGTTCCCATAACCTCTGCGGATAATGAGTTGGTCTCTGATTGGGATCTCAATTCAGACTTATGGATGAATGAATGAGTTCGACCGCCCCCTCAAAAGGGTTGTGTTCGAGCAAAGTCGCCCTTTCACCTGAACGGTGCTCGTTCACAACGAAAGGCGCACACTTTTGCCTTCATTCGAAAGAGCTCCGCTCATTCGGGCTTGGTAGGACCAAGTGGCACTAGACCGACCCGATAATCAAAATGAACTTTCTGTCTAATTTCTGATTATTTTGCTCATGATTTATTTCTACTTTGTTTGCAATTCCGTGAGATCCATTTTTCCTTTCGTTAGCTAATCGACTCACAAGTCAACAATTCTCATTTAACTCAAGACCAGCGGGTGACCGAGCTCCGCTCGGAGAAAACAGGTATCGAAGCTAACTCG
>JAPMOQ010023847.1:569107-586296 GCA_026543055.1 Argiope trifasciata | reverse complement strand
CGAGTTAGCTTCGATACCTGTTTTCTCCGAGCGGAGCTCGGTCACCCTCTGGTTTCAAAAGTAAATGCAAAGGGAAAAAAAGGATCTAAAAGATCTTCAGTCAAAACATATGTCAGCTATTCGCCATTATTCCACTCCAGCAATATAAACAACCTTCTTTTATTTCATTAGGTATAGAATATCAGTGACGACGCTTCTTATCTAAGGGGGAAAATAAATAAAAATCATTCCACTTTAATCTCCCAGATAGCGTTTCATGAATTTTTTTTTTTTAAATCAAGTCATCGAAACAACAGCCAGTCGAACTCTGCAGTTGACCGCTCAGCATGGCTTTTATTAGCATGGGCTGGTATTTAATTCTCTCGATTCTGGGACAGAGCATACATCCAGATAGGTCACCATCTTCAGACAAAGGAGGTGATATTTATTCTTGTTCTCTTAAAAGTTTTATTAACTCAAAAGTTTTGATGGAAAAGATTAGTTTATTTGTGCAAGAAAAAGAGCCCTACATTATAAATTCAGTGTTCTTTTTGAGCAAAGATTAACTGAAGAAATATAAACACAGTGTAAGCATTCTTAGTGTGCAGATGGGGAGAAAGACAGCTATTAACTATCCCGAAAGGAACGTTAGTTTGACCGGTCCGTGTAAGGTTGGACAATACTTATTCAGCAGTCCACTGCAACAAATCCTATCGATATTGCTACCCTCACTGGTGGCGGGGTGGTCGGCTGTATACAAGAAGTGTACGCATTTCATTTTTAAGAAAATAGCTCTTTAGAAGATGCAATCAAATTCATAACAAAACAAGTTTAAACTAAGTCACAAGCAAATAAAAAATTATCTCTTTCCCCCTTTTTAAGTAAGCTGTATTAATATTACCCTTCTAAACATAAGTATTCTTACTGACATAAAAATTGAGAACTATAAATTTTTACATCCCAAATTTTAGCTATGTTTTATTTTTAATTAATTTATCCATACGGTTTTTTAGTTATGCTGTTTTCTTAAACTTTTAAGCCCTTAATAATATTTAAGTTCTATTTTGCAGTTCCATTTTGTTCTATTTTGCTAACAATGCCAACAGAAGATGTCTCATGTTACGGCGTCTTGAGCATATGCGTGAAGTATAGTTTCTGTTATACATGTGGATGACTATGAAACATTTCTTATTTTATATAATTTCATCGCAAATTTAATGAATTACATTTTGTGTTTCAGTATAACACAATAAATAAGACTATTTCATGCTGAGAAATCAATATACAGAAAATCTTCCTCACAGAGTCTAAATATCTTCACAAGGTCGTAAAAGAAAATATTTTTCATTGAATTTCAAATATTTGATATTAACACATTGTATGCGGGAGACGTACTGGTGCGTTTTCTGACGATTGATACTTGAGCGCGGGTTAGTGTAACAACATGGTTTGTGCGTGGGTACAAAAATGACGGTATAGACAGGAAGCCGAATGTTTTTGTCTACTACATAGATTCTAGAAAAATTTAGACAAATAAAAATTAGTTTTGACATCAGTCGATGCGGCACGGGAAGGTGGATTCAGAAAATAAATTTAGATTTAAAATTCACTTTTTATTTAACCTCGTGAAAATGAGTGAATTTTGCCTCTTCATAGAGGAAAATACTTTGAACGTTACCACACTGTAAAACATGATTAGTTTTACGATTGCTCTTTTCATTTTTTTTAATGTAAAAATGTTTATATATAGCATAATTCGAAAAAAGGAAAACTATATACTACCATTTCAATTTGATTTTTCATATTTGCGATACTATTATAAATTTATCCACACACAAAAATATTTTTTTGTTTATAAAAGTCTTATGGTTGTTATTTATATATTTGTTTACATATTTCATTATAAAATACGAAAAGTGGGTTAAAAAATTAACTCATTTTCGATCTATTGAGATTGAACTGAATAACTAAATTCACGCGCAAAACGCCCGCTCCCGGTACAATTGTGTTGTGAAATGCATCCGCACACAATGTGTTAATGCTGATTTTAGATCCAAGTGGTGAGTGATTTTTCTTCTATAACATGTTACTTAACTGATTTCATAACTATGCAGTAACAGCACATGCGCAACATTTAAGTACTACATAACATCATGCCTGCAGGCTACTAAACTTGAAAATATTGCATGCTATATAATTTTTGTCTCAAGATTAGGGAACTGTTTGGTTTCATAATCGTAACCAACGTTGATCCGCAGAATATGAGATTTCATTGAATATTCTGGTATATGATTCTACGACTTTTTTTCTTTTTACCCTGAACACATTACAGCTGTGTTTTCGCGCTTTGTTTGTACGTTATTTTAATTTTAAAATGAAGGCTAAACTACAGAATGTTCTGAATGATAAGACATATAAAAAGAAGCTAAATTTACAAAAAAAAAAAAACCTAGTAAAATTTACAAACTTTTCTTCTTTTTCATTCGTCGTCTCTAAAATTCAGAGAGAGTATTCGACAAAATATTCGAACTTGAGATCTTAAGAATTTCCATGTTTTGAACCTTCTTGGGTCCGACATTATAAAATTGTGTCTTTCTTTCTGTCTGTCTGTCCTTCCGTCTTTTTGCCTGTGACAAAGATAACTAAACAGAATCACAGAGGTAGAAAAGTTGATATATGGTCTTCAAATTAATCAACAACCAGGTATTCTCGACCTCATCCATAACTCAAACTTTTATTCGAGTTGAGGGAGATAGCATATTTATTAGAGAATAAGCGAATAAACTTTGGGAAAACTTCTCCCGCTAGTTCTACAATGCTTTCTCAATTCCTTTAAACTCTGCAGAAAAATCACTATAATCGACACTTAAAATAAACGTCAATGTGTGTGTGTGTGTTTGTGTATTGACACATACAAGCCAAATCACCTACAGTTACTAAATTTGCCACATGCATACCTTGGTGATTGGTAATTTGCACCTAGGGCTCTTTTCTGAACTTTTAATTTTAATTATTAATTAAAAAATAGCTGTCCTTTCAAAAACTCTTTTCATTTCCGCACCACCAAATGAGTCAGACTTCAGTTTGTTTTCTTAAGCTAACAAGGTTAGGTCTAAAACTTATTCTACAGATTATTTCAATGATTGTTTTTATTTCCTTAATGTTTGATGCATTTAAAACTAAATATTGCTAATTAATCGATCGGTTCATGGTGAACCTGAAAACAAATTATCAAAACTTCTTGATATCTATACTTATAATAAAGCTCAATGTGAGTGTGTGTGTGTGTTTGCGCTCTACAGACCAGACCATTGGACCTACAGCTACCAAATTTGGTACATGTATACCTTGGAGGTCGGGAATGTGCACCTCGGAACCCTTTTTTCGAATTTTTAATTAGAATTTGAATTAATTAAAATTTAAGCGAAATTTCGACGACTTTCCGCTATAACTTCCGAAAATATTATCGCACAAACATGATTTTTACATCAATTTAAAGATAAAAAAAATTAGTTTTCTAATGGTATCAGTGTTTTAATGTGTAACTTAAGCTTTTATTTTTAACGAATTTTTAAAGAAATATTTTAACCATGTTTTTCAACAATATATTTCGGACAAAACAATAAAATTTAATCTGCACGAGCACGTCAAGGGGAAAAATTAGGTTTTATTAGCGTGTTGCCATCCTATTGACGGAAGTTCAAACTAAAAAAAAACTACTATAATTGCAAATTAATTCTAAAGAAATGCAATTTTTAGCACGTGACTGGATAAAATAAGAGAAATATAATATGTGACATTTTCTAAAATAAATAATGAACAAGCAAAGGGAAAAAATAGCTTTTATTAGCTCTGTTGAAATCAAAACTGACAGAAGTTCAAATTAAAAAATAAATTAACTAGGACTGCAAATTTAATCGGAAAAAAATGTAACATTCACCACGTGATTGGATAAAATTAATTAAATATTAAATGTTATGTTTTCTAAAAAAGAAATACAAGACAAAGGTTTCTATGATCGTTTGCAACATCTATATCATTAATTTAGTAAATCAGTGTTACGTGACTTTCGAAGTTTAAGTATATCTGGCAGAGAATTTATAAAGAGAGCAAGGCACTTAAGTATTTAATTGAAAATTTTAGACCCCATTACTCTTGGCGAACCAGCTGGTCACCAAAGGCGTCTAGTATTACATAAAGGAAGAAGTATATTCTTCAGCACCAGTAAGGTTTAAATACTCAGTGCCTCAGTTTTCAGAACTCATATTAAAAAAAGTGCCTCGTTTCAGTAAGAAATGTTCTTATATTAATTGCAGATTAATCATTTACACTTTAATTTAAAGTATAAATTCTATGGAAGTTAATAGAAAATTAGAGAGATACATATTACTTTATATCTGAAGTCCTTTGTAATATTATGAGTGAGTTATATAACTATTAAAATTTGAAGTTTTAAAATATTTTGATGAGAAAGCTATTAAAACATCTTAGAGAGTATAAAATTCCTTATTTTTCAATATTTTTGCAGATAAGGGTTGTAAATTACTATTTCATTTTCTGTTGTTGTTGTCGTCTAATGCCACTTGGTCATGCCAAGCTGAATTAGCAGAGCTGTTTCAATTAAGGCAGAGGTGTGCGCCTTTCGTTGTTAACGAGCACCATTCATGTGAAAGGACGACTTTGCCCGAACATACACGATACAACCCTTTTGAGGGGGTGGTCGAATTCATTCATCCACCCACAAGTCAGGATTGAGATCCAAATCAGAGAACGACTCATCCCTGATTCAGTAACCTCAGAGATATCGTTTTGTTATGGGAACTTGGAGGACTTTGCAGTTACGACCTATTTAACGTGCCCCAACTGCCATTAGCCAACATGGCGGTCTTTGGACTACACGAGGACAGAACCCGCGACCTTTCGATTACGAGACTGACGCTCTACCAACCAGGCTACCGTGGCCCATTTCATTTTCTGCAATTTACTATCTCCTGGAACATCAAATCTAACTATATGAAAAAAAACTTTTAAAAATGCGTTTTCAGTTTTAAAAAATTCATCATAGAAACATTATTTGCTATTTTTATTAATTTTTTTTACTTTTCATCTAAAACTATATTTCTGTGATTTTCTCCTAGTAAACGTCGTTTGGAATCGTTCGGAATTGTATGGGAATTTTTATGATACCTACTATTACCTTTTTGAATTTTTCGTTCATTCTCCCGATGCCCACGATCACCTCTCTGAATATGTGGTTCATTCTCCCGATGGCTACTATCACCTTTCTGAATATGTGGTTCATCCTCCCGATGCCTGTCACCTCTCTGAATATGTGGTTCATCCTCCCGATGCTTACAATCACCTCTCTGGATTTGTCTTTCGAATTCGGCAACACCCTGTAGATTTTCTTCTGAGGAAGAATGATTAAATTCTTGATAATTGCAATTATTTACTTTAAATTACTTACTTTCAGATATAACAGTAAAGTGCAAAAGTGACGAGGTTTACAGTCGTTGTCATGCCAGCTGTCAAAAGAACTGTACAAACTGGGACCGGCCGAGTCTTTGTCAACAGGTGTGCCTATCAGGATGCGTATGCAAACCCGGACTGGTGAGAGACGAGCATGGAGCTTGCATAAGCCCACACGAGTGCAAGGGTGAGTTACATAATATTTAAACAAAGGATTGCAGAACTATGAAAAAATCCAATACATAGTATTTACCGCATCTGCTCATGGCATCTGATTTTTAAAAAAAATCTAACTTAAACACTTCAGAGGTTTATCCCAAACAGCTTTGTACAGTCTGAAGTCGGTAGGCAGTACGAAACACACTTCGAAATATCTCATCTGCTGCTGAACAAGAAAGAGTCTTTTTTGATAATAAATATTTAGCCTAGTTTTCTAAACTGCCACCAATCAACAATTACAATGATATGATTACTAACAGCAGCAATGGTCTCTTATTGTAAAACTAGCCACCTTTGGTGACCAACTTGTTTACCCAGTTATTGATTTCATAGGCTGGGATATTAGTGTGGAATGTTTATATTTTAAAAAGGCATTTCGCTTTGATAACATAAACATGAACTTAACAGAATAAGTCAAAATAAATCATAAAGCATTCCAAATTAAAAAAAAATTTATACACCGAAGAGCCATTACATTATGACCACCCTGATAATAACATGTAGGACCACCTTTAGCCTTCAAAACTGCTCGCACCCGCCGTGGCATTGATTCCACAAGGAGCTGATAGGTAGTCTGAGGTATCTGGTACCAAGCGCTCACCAACTGGTCCTGCAATTCCCTCACATTACGAGGGGGTAGCGTGGCAGCACGAATTTGGTTTTCCAAGTAGGACCACAAATTCTCTATTGGATTAATGTCAGGTGAGTTTGGGGGTCAAGACATGATTTGAAAGTCACTGAAATGTTCCTCGAACCAATCCATGACGATTCGACCCTTATGACATGGTGCATTATCCTGTTGGTACACGCCATTCCCCGCAGGAAACACTGTTGCCATGAATGGGTGAACCTGGTCTGCAACCATGTTCACGTACCTTCCAGACGTCAAGGATTGTTCTGTGGGGATTATGGGTCCTAATGTGCTCTGTGAAAACATTGCCCACACCATAATACCCCCACCACCGGCTTGTCTCCGTCCAACTGTGCATCCGGGAGCAAGGGATTCATTTGGAAATAGGCGTATTCTCACACGCCCGTCGAGATGATGGACCAGAAAACGTGATTCATCGGACCATGCAACCTTCTTCCATTCCTCTGGTGTCTAATTCCGATGTTTCTTGGCCCATAGCAGACGCATCTGGCGATGACGTTCCGTTAGTGCAGGGACATGCTTTGGCCTCCGGCAGTGTAGGCCCATACGCAGCAATGTACGCTGCACAGTGTGTTGAGAAACACTGCCTGGGTCACCACTGTTGTAGCTGGCAGTGATTTCGGCTGTTGTAGCCCTTCGGTCTCGGCGAACAATGCGTAGCAATCTCCGGTCTCCTCTGGAATCAATGCGCCGTGGACGACACACTTTTGGCTAGCGACTTGCCGTTTCACCATCCCTGCACCACCTTTGATATGTGCTCACAACAACTGCACATGAACAGCGCACTAAATGCGCCGTTTCTGATAATGATGTTCCGAGTCGCCGAGCCATAACGATTTGACCTTTATCAAAGTCTGATAAATCCGCTGCTTTTCCCATTATATCGCTAATAGCACTATGTTTAGAAAGACACTGATTACCCGTTTTATATACTCCAATATCAACCACGCACGCGCAGTGGTTCTGCTCCTGGGTGAGCCCGTTCTCATTGATGGAGGGTGGTCATAATGTAATGGCTCTTCGGTGTATATTATGAAATAATAGCAGAGGTGAAAATCTTACTTCTGAATATTACTTCTGGGCCACTCAGGGCGTATATGAACGTATCTCGTTTCCTAATAGATGGATCGAAAAAATTCCAAAAGTTTCTAGTATTAGCCATTTATCGCCAAAGTCGTCAAATTTGTCGTCAAACTCTGATATCACAAATGTGACACCCGGGCACCATCCAATACATATGACTGTAAAACAGTCTTTCTTATGATGATACAATTCGTTCGAGGGAGCGAAATTACAGGCTCGTCGCGCATGGTTCTACTTCCGTACAATAATGCCAGAATGTTCCGCTAGGAATGAAC
The DNA here is from genome assembly GCA_026543055.1 of Argiope trifasciata. Lineage (NCBI taxonomy): Eukaryota > Metazoa > Arthropoda > Arachnida > Araneae > Araneidae > Argiope > Argiope trifasciata. The sequence goes on along the minus strand of JAPMOQ010023847.1, from coordinate 578,619 downwards.
CAATTAAAATAAAGAACCAATCGTTATAATTTTTTTGTTCTGATTTCTTTTGGTTTCAAAAATGTGACCATATTACGCGCTTTAAGGTGGGTTCACAAGAGGCTAACTATTGCGCGCAGTGGAAGATCACGTGACCGAAAAATCACGTGACCATAAGGGGACAATGGCAGACGGTTGTCCCGTCGTGACAACCGTTGGCCATTGTACCAATGACGATGTATCAACTGTTCATATGGGGACAACACAAGGACAACAGCAGAGAGGTAACGATTGTGCGCGATAGTTAACCAGTTTTACTCTAGTAACTATTATAACCCTTAACTTTAATTGTTAGATTATCAATTTATTCTATTATTTTAATTTTTGTTCCAGAGGACACTTTGGGTGTGGTGAAGACTCGCATGCCGTCCTGTGAAAGCGCGTGCAACACTTTCTGCTTTCTAGAAATGGTCCCAATGAGAGGTCGATGCAGCGAGGACAAATGCAAATGCTGGTAGTGCGTGGCTGTTCTGAATTCAATTTTAAGAATCTGAAAACCCCTTTTACCGTTTTTTTTTTTTTCATTTTCTGAGTATCTCCAATATTGCTTATTAACTATTATCTACAGTAATGTATTGCTATATGTGAGAAATTTGTAATTGATTTATGATTAACTTCTCGATAAGTTGTACTCGAAGCCAAAGTTTGTACCGAACAGAACAAGAAAAAGAGTTAATATTACGCTAACTATTAACTAATATTACACTTAACTATTACTATTAATTATTGACTTAATATTAACTATCTTGAAAGTTAATATTTCACTTACAGCCCGAGAGTTAATATTTCACTTACAATCTGAGAGTTAATATTACACCTACAGCGGGTACAGCTAACTTCTCGATAAGCTATACCCAATGCCAAAATTTGTAAAGAACAGAACAAGAAAGAGAGTTATTATTGCACTTACATTCTGTCAAAAAAGTATTGACACACCTCACAAGTTCACAAATTTTTATCGAAATATTTCACTTAAATATACAAATGAAACCAAAACAAAGAAATACATATTATTTTGATATAAATAAATAAACTGTTACAGTTCGATTAATTTTATCAATTTTTAGAACATCGTTTAATACACCTCGCATTTTATTCATAATAAATCCTTTAACACTCTCAAGAAACTAATTTTTCTTTTTCTTTCTATTTTCGCTCATACTGTACATTATCATGATCATTAATCCAGTTTTATTGTACCCCAGATGTTTTTCATTCTAGTTTTTATCGTTTCTTGCTATGTTACATGTTTTTTATTTTGTCATTTGTTTGTTTCTTTCAAATTGACTGCTGTGTATTTTTTAATTTGTTTTTAATAAAGTCCACCTACATCTAAGCCAAACTGGAAAGGGACCATACGAGCTTTAAGGTGGGTTCACACGAAGCTAACTATTGCGCGCAATCGTTGCCTCTCTACTGTTGTTCCGGCATTGTCATCGTATGAATAGTTGAGACAATGTCATTGGGACAATGGACAACGTCTGTCTCGACGGGACAATTATTTGCAATTGTCCCGTTGTGGTCATGTGATTTTCTGGATGTAGGCGGGATCTTCTATTGCATGCAATAGTTAGCCACGTGTGAACCTGCCTTAAGAAACGGAGGTGTGGAGTGTTGTTAAATGTTCAAATATATACAAATCACAATGATTCAAACAGAACTCTCATATTAAGGTAATTAAGATTAGAACTAAAAAATGAAATCAAATAAAAGAAGCGTGTTTAAAAAAGTATTATGGCACTTCCCCATAAATAACGGAAAACGATGCAAACTGAATAATTAGCATTTTGATGATCAACAGCATTTGATGCTTTTTATGACCTTACATATCTATTTGGCATGTTTGGACAATTGTTTTTGCAAAATGATCCATCGATTTGGTCAAATCTTTGACCAAATTTTTCCTTAAATCATACTTGTTAGAATTTAAATATTCATATAGTTTTGCTGCAAATAATATCACACATACTCAATGGGATTAAAGTCTGGATTTTCTGCGGGAGTCTTAATAACAATAGAACAGTAGTAAAAGACCCATATTTTGTAAATATCAGTGTTGATTCCTCAATGATACAGGTCAATATCTTGGTTATCCAGGCCGCTGTAGCCCGGTTGGATGAGTATTCGTCTCGCAACCAAAAGGTAGCGAGTTCTGTCCTCGTCTCGGCCAAAGACCGCCGTGTTGGCTAATGGTAGTTAAATAGGTCGTGACTGCAAAGTACCCCACGTTCCCATAACATCTGAGGGTACCGAATCAGGGATGAGTAGGTCTCTCATATGGATGAATGAGAGTTTGAATGAGTTAACCCCCCCCCTTAAAAAGGGTTGTTCCGTGTGTTTTCGAGCAAAGTGGTCCTTTCACCTGAGCAGTGCTTGTTCACAGCGAAAGGCACGCACCTCTGCCTTCATTGGAAAGAGCTCCACTCATTCGAGCATCGTATGATCAAGTTGCATTAGACCTACCACCATCTTGGTATAATTTAAAATGTCTTTATTTCCAGCTTTATAGTACTTTTATTTGAATTTCGCTTAAGAATGTATAGATGGATATCTTTATTTATTGTTCAACCAATAAAATGTAAGGTCTATACACCTGTGTTTGCTATGGAATCCCAAACTATTTGATTGTCTCCTCCGTATTTGACAGTAGGTCGCATATGTTTGATATACCTAGCTGTATTTGGTTTCCTCCAAATGTTTTATTCGCCATTCGATCTGAAAATGTCCCATTTGGTTTCATCGACAAAAATTACTTTTTCTCAAAAATATTTTTTTCTTCAAAATTCTTTTTTTTTCTGCTTTCCGAACATTTCAGCAAATGCCAACCTAATCTGTCGATTTGCTTTTCTGATTTAGGATGTTCTTCTTTAGGGTTAGGTTAGAATTGTTCTTCTTTAGATAATTCTTTAAGTTACACCACCATGATATTTATGTTTTCTTAAAACATTTCTGACAGTTTCAGGATTTATGGATTTTCCAATCTTACTTTTATATTGCAGAATCAATTTTACTGCACCAGTTTCCGGATTAAAGTGTATTTATTTCACAATCCACTTCTTTTCGCGTTTATTAAATGCCCTTAAACATCGGGATCTTTGCTTGTTTGGAACACTATTTGTTTTCTTGAACCTGTGAATAATGTTAAAAAAAAGTAGATTGACTGAATTTCAAGATATGTCGTATACAGCAAATTGATTTTTTATTTATTCTAGTAACTAATTACGAGATTTCTTACATCAACCGATATATCTTTGTTTCCTGCACTTTTCTATAACTAATCTTATCTATTGAAAATTTTATGTTTAAAGTTATGGCAGAAAACGCGGTAGTAAATTCAATTCTATTGAGGCGCTATAAATTTGTTTAATTTCTCACTTCAGAAATGTCCCGATACTTTTTGACTCCTATTTGCCTTTTAAATAAATAATTATAATAAGATAATTAGTTAAGAAGATAAGATAATTATTTAGAGATAAAAGAATTACCTAGAGATTAAAAAATTATTTAGAAATTCTTCTAAAAATAATTCTTTAAGGAGGTGGATCAAATTATAATTCTGAAAGGATAATGCTATTTACAAACCAAATATTTTATATTTTACACCATATGTTAGAGTATTTCTTGAGACATTTTGTTTTCATTTTATTTTAATGTGATAAATTGTTTTATAAATAGCTTTCTAGTTATTCAAGCCTTAATATTCTTAATACTTTTTTGAATGACTGGAGTCCAAAATTCTAAATGTTGTACTCCAAAACTCTATTGTACTGCTGTTTAATTTTGAATTTCTAATACATAGAAAAATTAGTTTATATCGATTGAAAACTCCAACCAAACAAACAAACTAGAAAGCTGAGTAAAAATTAAAACATAATATGTTAAAATTAATAAAAAACACGAAAGTTAATGTGATTTTTCATGGCGCCATCTGTCGATAGTAACGGTTTTTAATCATCCGGTTGTTACATAGGTTCAAAATCATTGCGAATTTGTATCGATCAGATAAACAAGACACTGAGTTAATAGAAAAAGCTCATCAAATTCTGAGATATGTTTAAAGTTTTTTAAAGTTTCAAGTCATCAAGGCACCTGTTATTTAATTTAAAATAAATTGTACGTAACAGAGAAACAAGAAAACTAGTTAATAAAAATGTAACAAAAATAGGCTTTTAAAAAATGTGTATAAGAATGTAAAAATGTTAAATTTTTGCTATGTTTTCAGAATTTTATATATATATATAAATTAGCAATATAAGAGAAAACGAAACTAATTACGTAAACTGAACCAAAAACTATTTCGGATTCGAACAAGACAAAAATTTAAATTTAAAATTTAAAAGGTAATCATAGTATTTAGTGTGCGCGAATGCAGCTACCACCAAAATACTAAAGAAACATATAAATTAGCAATATAAGAGAAAACGAAACTAATTACGGAAACTGAACCAAAAACTATTTCGGATTCGAAAAAGACTAAATATAAATGTTAGTATGATTGAAACAATTAATAAAATTAATAAAGAATCCGGTCTGAGGACTTTCTCAAGGGTCACCCTCAGACAGGGATTCAAACCAGGGATTTTTTCTGTGAAGAGTCTGACTTTCGTCAAGAAGGGTCAATTTCAGTTATATATATATATATATATATATATATATATATATAACTACTTTACAATAGTTAAGTACGTTTTTCGGAATAATTAAGTATATACAACGATTGAATAAATGAAACTAAGTGCATATTTAGTAAGGATGATGTGCATTTATTATGGCGCAAAATGCTGCAGATATAGACACATCGAGCAATTAAAAATAATAAATTGGGTTCTACGATGATTTCCAAAGAGCGCTGCAAAAATCGATCTTTATGTCAGAATAAAGGATACATGAGTACTTTAGTAAGATGTGTAATAACCACAAACACTAATGCACATTTTGCAAATGTTTTCCATGTCCCATTCCTCTCTCATGGCGATTTTGAGCTCTTGCGCTGTTCGTGGAGGGAAGGTTCTTTGTGAAACACGTCCACCAAGAGCATCCTAGTCATGTTCAACGTGATTTAGGCGTGGAGAGTAATCAGGCCATTGCATTAGGACAATGTTTTCACTTTTCAGTATGTCCGATACCTCAATGCTTCTGTGTGACAGAACTTTATCATCCATAAACAAAAAGTTTGGACTTGTAATACCTTTAAAAAGATGAACATGATTCAGTATAACTTCTCTGTAATACCGTTGCACCAGCAACTAACACGTTCCTTGCACCAGCGTCATGTCTGACGACGATGGCATGGTTGAAGCGGGATGCAACGAACAGGCATCCGTGGATACAAACTAATTTCATTTAATCACCGTAAGTTGGTTCTTGAAGAAACATGCGTACCGGTAGCGTTTGCGAGGTTTGTAGCTATCTGGCCAGGAGTTAAATTTCTGATCCTTTTTGCCACGAGGGCTACATAGCGATCCTCTAAAGGTGTGGTGTGCCTACCATACATGCTTTTGCAAAGCATTTCCACCAGCATCCTTCTTCAATCGCGAGATGACCCTCTTTGATGCATGCGACGCACATTCCCAAAGACACTAAGTGTATCTCGAAAGCATCCTGTTGCCACAACCATTCGTCCTACCAAGTCTTTGGGCGTTCCAACAGGTGTTTCATACACAAGACTTTCTAAAAATCCCGTTAAGAAAAATCCAAGGGAGACATGTCTGGTGATAGTGGTGGACATGCAATGGGTCCATCAAGACACATCAAATTACCTTGAAATGTAGTCACCAGATGCCCTCTGACGTCTGAGCTGGAGCTTCGTCGAGTTGAAATCGAATGCGTCGAGGAATAGGCATCGGAACATCATTCAGCATTTCTGGTAGAACTTCTGCCAAGAATGTTAGATCAATGGAACCATTAACCCATTCTTGGGTAATGTACGGACCAAGTAAACAGTCTCCTACAACGCCAGTCCACACGTTAACGGAAAGTTTGCACAGCTCGTGTTTGTATCGGAACGCCCTCTCTTGGCTCTAGCACCCTCTACATTCGTTTGTGGTCCCTGTTCCTGTGCGATTTTTGATCTTTGTAATATGAAGCATCTGCCATGTTATTTTGTCCACGGTTTTTTTTATCAAGTTTTATAAACGGAATTATTTTTATGGAATTTTAGAACTCAATGGAAACAGTGATTAAAATTCTAAATGAGGAAAATGTTACGCTTTATTGTGTAAACGCTTGTCTTTACGGTTTATCTTTAAAAAATTGCATCAACTTTATTGATTCTCCAATACGTTATTGATACAGAAAGAAGTAGGCATGCATTTGTGCTGACTGTAATACATTGCAATGATCAGATTTATTTTGAGAAGGGGACACGGTATCCTGGTTGGTAGAGCGTCAGTATCGCAACCGAAAGGCATCGAGTTTTGTCCTCGTCTCTGCCAAAGACCGCCGAGTTGGCTCATGGTAGTTGGGGTACGTTAAACAGGTCGCGACTGCAAAGTCCTCCAAGTTCCCATCACAAAACGATACCTCTGTGGGTACTGAATCAGGGATGAGTCGGTCTCTGATTGGGATAAAAATTCTGACTTGCGGATGGATGAATGAGTTCAACCGCCCTTTAAAAAAGATTGTGCCGTATATGTTCAAGCAAAAGTCGTACTTTCACCTTAAAAAGATGCTAGTTCACAACGAAAGGCGCACACCTCTGCCTTCATTCGAAAGAGCTCCGCTCATTCGAGCTTGGTATGACCAAGTGGCATTAGACCCACCACTACCACCACTTTCAGAAGGGATTCGAGATTCCAATTTCGGTGCTTGTTTAAAAAGCCTGCTCGCTTGTATTTAATTATAAATTTTCTCTGCATTAGGCTTTTCGAAATCCCATCTCGTGCAACGCCCATGATCTCCATTTGGCTGACTTCTTAATGAATACTTCTTCCATTTTGCTGTGGCTACTGGTTAGGATTGCTTATGTACGTCCAAATCACAGTATTGCAGACCTTAAAGTATTGTACAGAATGTACAATACTTTAAGAACATTCCTTGCATTATTACGAGTCATAGCAGTCACTTTTCTTCTATGTATTGAATTTAAATAGATTTATTTTTAAAAGGAATTATTTTAACATATGTCTTGACGAATAGGTCAAAAGTGAAAGCCAACAACACAGAAAACTTTCATTGTCATGTCAAACTATATTACTCGCGAATTTTACCCTTCATTAATATTATATATTTCTACAGGCAATTAACTAAACATGTTCAAATGATCGTATATCAAATATTGCGTATTACTTGTGGTATCAGATATTTCATTAAAAAAGTCTTATGTTTTAATTGTGTAATTGTATAATTTTTCATATACAATTCAACATTTGTATATGAAATCGAAGAAAAAATATGTTTTCAATAAAAATCTTTGCTTCCTTACTGGTAACATTTTAATTTCTTTATATTTTTTACAATTAGGGAAAAAGTGTGCGAAAACTCCGGTATCTCTGTTTATCTTATTTTATAAATTTTAGTGCCTTTTTTGTTTCTGTTTTATTTTTAGAAATAAGGCGCTTCGAAGTTGAGTAAAACCATTAAAACCAATATTCATTTTTAATTAAAAAATTGAAATAAAAAAACAAGTTTCTTTTTTTCCACAACTTTTAACAAATAAGTAACTACACGCCATAATTGTTAATTTTAGATCCAACGTTCTTGTAAATAATTCTCGGTACTTTTACCTTATACTGACGCTGGCGAAAAGTCGCCAATAATGATGTAACCAACGCCTAACAGAATATCACCGCTGGTCACCTTTTACCGCCACATTTTCAAGGCAAGTCGAGGCCTTTTTGTCGCCTGCGCCAAAATAGCGATTGTTTCTAGCGCCAAATTCTGTTTGCCGAGATTTGTGTCTGTATAATGGAAAAGTTCCGATTCTAGTCATAATATGAGGATTAATGTAAATAATATGATGAAACCATGAATATCGAATAAATCGTTTTTAGACAATATGCCAGTTTTTAAACATCATTATGCCAAATAGTAATTGACTAATTGTTCATATTAATAAAATGATTATTTTTTGGCATTTTAACTTACAGGAAGTGTGTTGTGAAAGGCCTTCAAGACGTTTTGCAACGTAGGCCTTGAGATTGAGGGTTATTTAAAATGAATCAAAATTTTAACTAGTCTTGTCAAAAAAAATCAAATTTTTAAATTTGGCATATATTTACTTTTTAGATTGTACGTGCCCTACTTAGAATGTGTTTTCAGAACGTTGAGAATATAGTTATTAAAAATATATATCAAATTTTTTTAAAAAAAATCTCAATGTGTTCGAAACATATTATCATAACTCGTATTTTAAAAGCAATCAATACAAGAAATTTGCGTTTTAGTGACATTACTTTTAAATTTCGTGCAATGGTTTGTTTCTAATTTCACTAAATATTGCAAATACATTGTATTACAATGATTTTAATTCTTTTAATACCTGCGTCGCTACAATGTTAAATATTCTGTTCCGTTATCTTTCTTTACAATCCATTGCAGATTGTTGAGATATGGTTTATTAATGTCTACAATATGCATATCTCGCAAGAAAAAAACGAAATAATAGAACCAAAATATCAAACAAACATACTCAATTACGAGCAAAACAATGAATTTTCTCATTTTCTTTCGTATGGAATATCAAGCAATCAAATTGGTCAAGGACAAAATTTAGTCGCATTTATTGTTTTTGAAAGAAATATTTGTAATTTGAGAGCTCATTAAAAATGCTTAAGTTTTTAAGTTCAAGCCCACTTGCTTTCTCAATGAAAGATAAAGCGACAGAATGTAACTATGTGGTGACATCTTAATAAGATATTAACAGCCACTAGCGTTCGCTTTTGTCGAATGGATAAGTTACTGGATTTCAAAACCCAAACATCGCAGGTTCGATCCTTGGCGGAATTCAATCTCAACATTGGCACAATACAGCCAACATTACCGTCACATCTCCGCATTGGCCCACCATCCATCGCCACATTGGTGACCTCGGACGATGAACCTTAGAAAAGGCGTCGTGGCACCTCCTACCAGCAGCAAACGCAACTAAAACAAAGTCGTCAGACTCAGTTGACGCAGCAGCAACAACAACCTTCTCCATCAGCAACGCAAAAGTCTTCAGATTCATTTGACGCAACTTAATCGCTTTCTTCGCTCGCCATAACGCTTGGCGCAACTGAAACACTCCTCACGCTCGTCATAAAAATCGTTCGTTTCTACAGACTCACTGGTAGGGGAGTATTGTGGGGATATCTTCATAAGCCAGTAATAATCACTAGACGCTTGAGTACGCTTTTGTCGTATGATTAAGTTACTGGACATTAAACCGAAATATCGCAGGCTCGATCCCTGGGGGAATTCAACCTACACATTGGCACAATCCAGCCAACTCCATCGCCACAACTAAAAGTCTCAAAAAGCCAAAATTTAACCAT
>JAPMOQ010023847.1:506118-520546 GCA_026543055.1 Argiope trifasciata | reverse complement strand
TACATAAGAAAAAAACTTCATTAGTATTCTATTGTTGGTATGCATTCTGCAATTTACAGAAGAAAGAACCTCGTTGATAATCTATTGTTGGTAATCACAAGGGGTTACTTTATTATTCATAAATCAGCAGCATATTTCTTTCATCTCTATGATTATCAGTTCAGTGCAATGATTATAATGATAAAGCTATTTGATAAGCTAACCGTACATATCATTTAACAGCACAGAGTTCTGTACAGTGCTATTACGTCAAATCATATTCTTCCATATACGATGTGCAATAGATAGTAAAATTAAATAGGCGCGGTTCATCAGAGGAATATCATATTAAAATGAGTTATTTTATAATTTTCCAAACTATTCAGCAGGTTGTCATAGTTTACTAAACAATCCTTATTGTTTTTGTAGATCTAAAGTAAAAAGATATAAGAGCTTTTTAAAAATGGAAGCTGAAATTTTTCAATAAAATTTCAAATTTAAGGTAAAAATGGTAAAAAGCAACGTTTTCTTGTAATATGGAAGACAGCTGAATACCGATTTAAAAAGATTTTATTATGTTATTTATGAAACTAAATATAATATTTTATAAATCACATGATATAAACAAAAGAAAATAAACAAATAAAATCATAGTTCAATTTTGTAAAAACAGGAATTATGATAAAATGAATTTGGTCTGATATTTGAGCATATCATTTGCCTTCTGGAGTACTTTACTGAACTAAAAAAATTCAGAACTTTCCAAAATATAGACACATTCTTTTATGGTACTCGTCGATAAATTATAAGAAAGTGCGAAATATTCATATATTAATATAAAATACAGTATGTGCAATAAATTAAAGTATGAATTCAGACTATAACAAAATGTAATCATTTTTACATACCTATATATGGTATTAATAAAATGTCAAATTTCAAAGAAAATTGTATCTAGCTTCTTAATTGGGAAATAGTAAAGAAAAATTGTAGAGTGACATTTTCCCAAAAATATTAAAAAGTTATAAACAGTCTGGAGGGATAATTGAAATTTGAAAATAAATTAACTTAGTAGCCTGATATACAATGTACGTCAGTGAATAATAATTCATAGAATGATAGTTTATTCACTCGAATGAATAGATTGAATTTTGAATAAAATAGAAATATGATTTTATGTACACAGAAATACTAAAATTTATAACGAAAATGTAAAGTTTCATTTTCTATTTAAAACGAAAATCCGTATTTGTATCTGTTATTTTCAGTGACACACTTTTCATGAATTTAGGGAGTAAGCTTTTCTCGCCAGCACTCTATTAATTAGATAAAAGTTCTTCAAAAGTGTTTTCAAAATCGTTTAAAGGAGCTATTATGTTGTGTGTGTTTGGAGTCCAAAGCTAAGATGACAAACTACTTAAGTGCTCGAGAACTATTTTTCAAATCATCTAAAAGACATACTGCAAACTATTATGATTATTAGTCTGCAAACTATTATTAGCCTGATTCATATTTCGCTTTTTCCACGTTTTTCCATAATTAAATATTAATTTTTAAACAACATTTTAGCTACTTTGAAAGATAAATTCATCATTCGGAACAAGAAAAATCACCTAAAAAAGCTATTTACTAGAATATTAAATTTAGCACGTTCACAGCTGTATATAAAAGGAAAATTTTCGTCATTTTGTGACTCACAAAATGTATGATTGGTTAGGGAAGAGGAGGTGTATACAAGACATGTAAGACATGCCGCTGCATGATGACTGGAGACATGAATGAAAACTTGATTGCTAAAAAGGCATTGGAATAATCTAAAAAGCAATCCGATCACCGTTGAACCCAGTCAACGTTGACCGATTAGCCAGGGAGTCAGCATTAAGAATTGACTGACTAGCTCAATTTTTTGCTTTGGCGAGCATTCATTTGATGATCTGTTACATACTTTGAACAATCTTTATCTCGATCGCAACAAGCTCGATTGTCGACAGAAAATTTAACCACACTCACTCAAAAAGATTCAGTTGATTACTTAAACTTCACTGGAAGAAGCTCATGAAGATACAAAGTAGTTTTTAAGCTGTCAAGCAAGCTATTCTAAATACGAATGGCTAATGTCTCAAATCGGCATACATCTTCCTTAACATGATGATATTAATCACTTAAATTTGTTTTAAACATTCATCTACTTTATTACTTTCCTAAATCATATGACATCTTTTTTCAAATGGATATTATTTTTATCAAATTTGAATTCATTTTCTGATAACAGTTCATGAAAAAATCTTTTGCACTGTTTTTACTTCATGTATGTTACTAGCCGCCTTTGGCGACCAGCTGGTTCGCCATGAGTAATGCGTTCTAAAATTTTCAATTAAATCACATATTCATTAGCCAAAATTTAAGAAAGAGTTAAAGTTAAAAGATTCAGTTATTAGTAATTAATCGGTAACTTTATTCGGAAAAACTTTTTGAGTTTAATGCTCTAATAATTTATCGATTATGCTTCCAAAATGTTAAAAATGTTTTTTTCGGTGATATTGCCAAAATGTTAAATATGTTTTTAAAAAAAAGCGAAAAAGGGAAAAAATTAGTGAATTAATGATACAGATATTGCAAACGATTATAGAAATATACCATTAAGTCGGGATTTCAATGCATATCCTGTCTAAATTCAATCAGGTTTACCGTAAATAAAGAAGATTTATGGAATTAATGATATAGATATTGCAAACGATCATAGAAACCTTTGCTCTGCACTTATTTTTTTTAAAAAAATATCACATTTTTTTTTTTTATCCAGTCACGTGCTGAAAGTTGCATTTCTTTAGATTTATTTTGCGATGATAGTTTTTTTTTTAACTTACGTGATTGTTTTATTTTATCCACTCACGTGCTAAAAAACATGGTTAAATATTTCTTTAAAAATTCGTTAAAAATAGAAGCTTACGTTATAAATTTAAAAAACTGATACCGTTATAAATTTCGCTTAAATTTTAATTAATTCAAATTCTAATTGGAAATTCAAAAAACGGGCTCCGAGGTGCACATTCCCAACCTCCAAGGTATACACGTACCAAATTTGGTAGCTGTAGGTCCAACGGTCTGGCCTATAGAGCGCCAACACACACACACACATTGAGCTTTATTATAAGTATAGATTAAGATATATTTTTCCAAACAGATATTATTTTTATCAAATTTGAATTCATTTTCTGATAGCAGTTCATAAAAAAATCTTTTGCACTGCTTTTACTTCATATATGTTATTAAGATATATTTTTTCAAACGGATATTATTTTAATCAATCTTGAATTCTTTTTCTGTTAACAGTTCATAAGAAAATCTTTTGCACTGTTTTTACTGCATATATGTTATTAAGATATCTTTTTTTTTCAAGCGGATATTGTTTTAATTAAATTTGAATTCATTTTCTGATAACAGTTCATAAAAAAATCTTTTGCACTGCTTTTACTTCATATATGTTATTAAGATTTTTTTTCAAACGGATATTATTTTAATCAATCTTGAATTCTTTTTCTGTTAACAGTTCATAAAAACTCTTTTGCGCTGCTTTTCTTCATATATGTTATTAAGATTCCTTTTTTCAAACGGATATTATTTTAATCAAATTTGAACTCCTTTTCGGTCAACAGTTCATAAAAAATCTTTTGCGCTGTACTTGTCTTATATATGTTATTAAGATACCGTAACAAAAAAAAAGTGCATAACAATGATATAGTAACCAGGAAGGGACAAACGATATAGATGTTATATCAATATCAGGGGCACAAAAAGAGAGAGGATATGTATGAACTTTTGAAAGCGAAATGTTAAGTGGAAGAAAGACAATTATGACCATATCCCGAGTGGAATTCGCATTACCACTAATGGTGATAAAAGTCGAAAAAATCGTATTGTGCTCTAACTGTCGGACTCGCAATCATATGTATGCAAACTTCAACAAAATTATATTCATGCAAAAGTTAACAAAATGATATGTATGAAATTCTATGAATTTCTATGTAGCGTTACTGAAAGCAGACGATTTCATGTTCTCGAAATTTGGCGATATTAAAAACATAAATTCTTAACAAATTTCAGAAAAATAAATTAATATCATCAATACCTCTTTTTAAAGCATGAATTTAAGCCTTTTCTTTTTTTCATGAAAAACTAGGGAAAAGTTCTAGACTGTTCACATGATGATGAAACTTTATGTTATTTCTATTGTATAAATTAACACATCTCCTCCATAATAAAATAATAGCGACACATAATCTATTAATACACAGATGATTCAATTACGGTTTTCTTTGCTATTCGTTTATTCAAAATTAGTTAGGATAACATAAATTACATATATAAGCGCATTTTCTACGCTCAAAACCTTTTATGAAAATATAAAATTGTCATTTATTTCAATTCCTACTATTAATTAAAGCTGTCTCTGTATATATTTATATATCTTGTTTTAATCTTCAGTCTTTAATAAAATACTTTTTATCCACTCAAATTCAAATACACTTTTTAAAACTGTAGTAGATGACACTTGATGTTAATAAAGTTTTTTTTAAAATATTAATCAATTAATTAAATTTTTCCAGTAATTTATATTTGGCTACTAAAGTCGCCAAGTTTGCCCCCAAAGTTCAAAATCAGTCGCCAAGCTTTGATATTACTGACACAACACCCGATCAAGATCGTAAATAATATATAAATAATACAAGAAAATAAGTAGGAATTGAATTTTTAAAAAATTATATCTTACTTGTTTTTACATAATATCATAATCAAGTTTATTCAGAGTATATAAACATTTCGAAGTATTGCATCTATTAAATAGTTTTAAGGTATCCGACTACGTTGAAAGAAAAAATTTGAAAAATAAGATTTTAAAAAAATTATTTATGGTTTTTAAATGCGTTGTGAATTATAAATACTATACATGCAAAAAAATTTGAGGAATTGGGAAATTTGTAGTAAGTTTTAAGGAAAAATGGTTCATGCTCTACACAAAATTGCAATGCATCAATCCTATTTTTCTTTGCACACAAGTTGTGAGTTTAATGATGAATGAAATGAACCAAAATATAAGAAGCAATAAAAGATGCAAAAAAGCTATGGATAAAAATATACGTATAGATGCATTTTTTCCATTAAATCACAACTTAATTTTTCTAAAAACTCCTATAAATGAAAAAGTATTTTATTAACAACTAGCCGCCTTTGGCGACCAGCTGGTTCGCCATGAGTAATGCGTTCTAAAATTTCCAATTAAATCATATATTTTTAGCCAAAATTTAAGAAATAGTTTAAGTTAAAAGATTCAGTTATTAGTAGTTAGAGTCGGTAACTTTATTCGGAAAAACATTTTGAGTTTAAAGCTCTAATAATTTATCAACTATGCTTCCAAAATATTAAAAATGTTTTTTTCGGTGATATTGCCAAAATGTTAAATAGGTTTTTTAAAGAAAGCGAAAAAGGGAAAAAATTATTGAATTAATGATACAGATATTGCAAACGATTATAGAAATATGCCATTAAGTCCGGATTTCAATTCATATCCTGTCTAAATTCAATCAGGTTTACTGTAAATAAAGATAATTTATGGAATTAGTGATATAAATATTGCAAACGATTTCTTAGAATCCTTTGCCTTGCATTTATTTTCATAGAAGATATCACATTTTATGTTTATGTTATTTTATCCAGTCACGTGCTGAAAGCTGTATTTCTTTAGATTTGATTTGCGATGATAGTTGTTGTTTTTTTTATTTGAACTTCCGGCATTGTTTTATTTTATTTTATCCAGTCACGTGCTAAAAAAACATGGTTAAAATATTTCTTTAAAAATAGGAGCTTGAGTTATACATTAAAGCACTGATACCATTAGAAAGCTAATTTTTTTATCTTTAAATTGATGTTAAAATCATGTTTGTCCGATAATAATTTCGGAAGTTATAGCGGAAAAACGTCGAAATTTCGCTTAAATTTTAATTAATTCAAATTCTAATTAAAAATTCAAAAAAGGGGCTCCGAGGTGCACATTCCCGACATCCAAGGTATACACGTACCAAATTTGGTAGCTGTAGGTCCAACGCTCTAGCCTGTAGAGCACCAACACACACACACACATTGAGCTTTATTATAAGTATAGATATAGATATAGATAAAACATTTGATTCATTTAATTGCCCATCTAAAACACACGCTGAAGGTTTTATTTAAATATCTCTAAAATGTTTTGTCATATTATGTTAACGGTAGAGAATTTTTATGAAAATTGAAGTAAAATACAAATTTTAGCTGAAAAGTAGGATTTCTTTGAAATTCTCTTATAAAATTGGTCATGTCTTCCTTTTCTTAGAAAAGATAAACTGTTTTGAAAAGAGAAAAGTTTGAACTACAAGAAATAACAATTCACCAATGTGGCCTATAACTAGTGCTTTTAACGTAGTCGGATGCCTTGACAACTCTATTCAATAATTCCAAGATGGTGATTACGAGCGAATATTTGAGGTCTCCAGGTAATAAAACATCGATTAATGCTAAAGTGAACATCACTTCCCATGCATGAATGATTTACCTATCATTGATTCTATCTACTACGCTGGAAATTTCTGGCTCTTCTGGGTCTCTGTCTGGGCAAATTTCTGTAGATGACTTCACTGATGAAGAACAAGCGGTTCTCCTTCGGAAAGCTGCCAAGACTGCACTCGAATGGACTGCTCTCCCTGAAGGAGTTCTGCTCATCGAATTGCATGAACTTGTAATTCTTGGCTTCGTTGGCTTCTGCTGTGATCCGAACTTTCTGACTTGTGTGGATAAATATGGATTTAGTAAAAGGTACAACAACTTCTTTCGAATTCTGTATTTTGATGTGCTCATTGAAAGTGTAACTGTTGTTTTCACAGGTGACCGTCAGAACCATGTGTGGGATTAAGCTCTGCTCCGTTACAGGGTCCCCGAAGACCAGCTTCAGTGCCTTGATATGATATTGTCCTTCGCGACATCTTAGTTCCAGGACACTCATCAAACTGCTCATGGATCCTCTGGCGAAGGGTCTCAGGGAAATCCTCAGTTTCCTGTCCTCAGTGGGTTGTCTTGGTGGGGCTAAAAAGAAAAAAAACATGATATGAATCTTAAATGGGTGGTGGTGGGTCTAATGCCACTTGGTCAAACCAAGCCCGAATGAGCGGAACGCTTTCGAATGAAGGTATCCGACTACGTTAAAACCAATGGTTATCGAACACATTGGCGAGTTGATTTTTTATTGTTATTTCTTGCAGTTCAGACTCTCTACTTTCCAAAACAGTTTATCTTTTCTGGGAAAAGGAAGTCCTGACCTTGCATCAAGGGGCACATATATTTTCAGCTGAAATTTATCTTTCACTTATTTTTATCTAAGTTCTAATTTTCATGAAAATTATCCACCATTAAAATGATATCTCATAAACTAATGGAAGTATTTACATAAAAATTTCAGCGTGTGTTTTAAATAGTATGGGCAATGAAATGAACCAAAAGATTTATTTTTGGTGAAATACTTTTTTCATTTATGGGTGTTTTTAGAAAAAATAAGTTGTGATTTAATGATAAAAATGCATATATACGTATATTTTTATCCATAGCTTCTTTGCATCACGATATTTTTCTTAGATTTTTGGTTCATTTCATTCATCATTACGTTCCATAACTTGCGTAGAAAGAGAAATAGGATTGCTGCATTGCCATTTTGTGTAGAGTGCTCACCGTTTTGGTTCAATTTCATTACAATTTACTACAAATTTTCCTATTTCTCAAAATATAATACATTTTTAAATATTTTTTTTGTATTTATAGTATTTTGTATTATAATTGACAATGCATTTAAAAACAATAACTTTAAAGAGTTTTTTTAGGAATGAATTTTTTCAAAATATTCCTTCGAACGTTGTAGGATGCCTTAAAGCAGAGGTGCGCGCCTTTCTTTGTGAACGAGCATCGTGCAGGTGAAAGCACTCATTTGCTCGAACACACACGACGCAATCCTTTCTAGAGGGCGCTCGAACTCATCCATCCATCCGCCAGTCAGAATTGAGATCCAAATCAAAGACCGATTCATCCCTGATTTGGTACCCCCAGAGGTTATGGGAACTTGGAGGACTTTGCAGTTAATGTGCCCCCATTGCCATTAGCCAGCACGGCTGTCTTTGGACTAGACGAGGACAGAACTCTCTATTTTTCGGGTCTACCAGCCAAGCTACCACGGCCCTAGTTGTAATTTTCCCATGCTGAGCAACAAGTGGCCCAAAATCACGCCAAGATATCGCACACATAAAGGAACCTCCTAAGTTCTTGTCGGCAAGAGGCAGTTAAAAGAACATGCTTCTGTGAGGGTTCTCCTTTCAATAATGCTTTTGGAAATCTGAAATAATCCGAAGGTTGACCGACTCAGTACCCCCATAGGTATCATGTGTTATGGGAACTTTGAGGACTTTGCAGTCACGACATTTTTAACGTGCTGCAACTATCATGAGCCAATGTGGCGGTCTCTGGCCAACACGAGGGCAGAACTCGCGACCTTTCGGTTGCGATAAAAACCAAGGGACCGCGACCCAAACTTAAACTATCAAAATGAAACAAACTGAAAATTAACGTATAAAATGTTTGTTGCAATAGTGTTGGCTGGAATTGTGCCAAACGTGGAGGTTGAATTTCGCCAAGAATGTTAGGGTTTGAAATCACGCAACTTAACCATTCGACAAAAGCGATCGCTAATGTCTATTCGAGGTTTCTGGCTTATTAATATGTCACCACATGTTATTGCATTGATTTGGCTCTTTTTGTTGAATTACAACACCAGTGGGAAAAATGTTCCCTACATTTCCTCGTCTATTTTGTAATAAATACCTGCATATCCATTTCGAATTGGTCGAGTTTCTCTACCTTTTATGCCTTTATTACCCTAGTAGCACACAAATATTGATCTATATTCGCAATATTGTTTAATATCATATAATATCGTACAACATTGGGCAATACTGTATGACAAGCTATGCTACCTGGGTACAAGATCCCATAGAGAGTTTTGTATTGTATTGGCAATTCAATAATTGCGTAACATTAAAATTTGGCTTGAATTCAGCACTTTTACTGAATCTGTAGAGTGATTTTTCGTGATTAACTTCTCCCATGCTGTTAATAATATTCGAAAATCTTTTTTGTATTCTAGAGGTGTTTATCTAAGCCGATTGAAACCAAAATTTGCAATAGAACAACAATTACTACAGTCCCAAAATCTCATAATACATTTCATATTTTTAAGACGTTATGTTTTTGCGTTATCGTGTTTAAATATTTCTGGAAGTACAAACTGACAGACGGTCAATTTGAATTAGGCTCGAATTGGACAGGCATCTACGATATAAACGTTAAATTTGTGTGATGAAATTTATTCATCATGCCTTCTTCGTTTTAGAGTTATAGAGTTAACTTATATTCGAACAAGTTTGAATAAAAAAGACTTCTTTTTATTTATTCATTTATTTTGCTCGCAAATAGAAAGAAATCTACCAAATTGGAACAAAGATTGTTCATAAAAAATCCATTCATCTAGTTCTAAGCCTTTTTTTGTCAAAAGCAGATGGACATGATACCAAAATGTAATTTTGAAACTCAAGAAGCTCTAAAATATGAAAATTGGTCAAAATCTCGAGTTCGATTTTTTTTTTTCTTCTGACAATAATAATATTTTTCCATATAGGATTAGTAACAAGAAAAATGTGAAAGGGTCGAGTTCTTTATTTATACAATAAAGAACAATTATTAAAGCATACATTTTAAATGTAGCAGTTTTCATAACAATATAACAGAAAAATTTTAAATAGCGCCCAGTTTCAAATTTAATTAAAAAATAACTTCTGTATCAGTTTTGTCAAGTAAATTAGGCGCACTCAGACAAATTTACAATTTTGAATTTAAATTTATAATACAGTTTCCTAATTACATAACTGTGTTTCAATAATGACAGCTTTTTTTTAGATGTCTTTGATATAAAACCAAGCCAGAAATTAAACATTTCGAGATATCATTTTGCAACGATTTAATGTCTGCGAATACATTTCGATCTCACATTTCACCATGATATATCATTTCTTCGTTTCTAAACATCGTTAATACCATCAAATACCACATCTTGGTAGTAAATTAGTAAGTCAGTCATCAACAGTCCATAAAAAAATATTAGGTTGTTCGGAAAGTAATTTCGTTTTTTCCTGACAAAGGATTTAATTGCATTTTTCGCACCCAATTTCATACTTAAACCGCAAAATCATTTTATGTTTTAAGAGCTGATATAGCAAGGCTTGAGTGTGAAAAAGTGCAGCTGATTCTTCGCAGTAGTTTTTGGATGGTGCCCTTTTAAATATGGAGAGCAATAAACAGCATTTTCGTCATTTTTTTCTTTTTTGCTATAAAAGGTAAAAATGCTGTTCAAGCCAGAAATAAATTAGCCAATATGTGTGGAGAAGATGTGTTAACAGTACATCAGTACCAGAACTGATTTGCAAAATTTTTCCTTCAAATGAGGACGCCAAAAACCACCTCGATCAGTTTTTTTTACAGCAAAGACCAAAACTTTTATGAGCGTGTAATCATGTTACTACCAAAAATATGGCAAAAGGTATTAGACCAGAATGGCAATTTTATAATTTAATAAATAATTTATTCATTAAACGAAAATTTCTTTTCATTTTGACAAAAAAAAATACGAAATGACTTTCCGAACAACCCAATACAACAAATTAAATTTCTAATATCGTATACTATTAACTGAATAACTTAAGCATAATTTTGTGCACTAAATTTAGATTCTTATACAATTTCTACTCGTTATATTTTTTTCATTACATAAAAATTTTGATTACGTAAAAATTAATATAAGAATTTTCATCCGTTTTTTTTAATATTAGGGGAAGAGTCCATTATGCATTCTGAATAAAAGCGTTTTTCTTTCACAAATAAATAATAATTAAAAATTTTAATTAATCAAAAGTTATACGAATTTGGAAGTTTTTCCCTGATAATTTCTGAAAATATAATAGCATTACAATACTTTCCATACAATATAAAATTATCTTTTCTAGATACAAATTAAGAGGACATGCTTTTTCCTTTTAAAAAATTTTAAAAAAATTATTATGAATATTTAATAACATTAGTTACCATGAATCCAATGCAACTCAAATAAACTTTACTGATACTAGTAATATTTTATCTTCTTAATTTAATTTTTACAAATAATATTTCATCTACAAATTCAAATTATCTATTTCATATACCAATTAGGCGAAAGTATTTCTTTCCTTTTGATGCATTATAAAAAAATATTTGTCGAATATTAAGTAACATTATTTACCATTAATCCAATCAAACTCAAATAAACTTTATTGTTACTAATATTATTTCATCTTTGGTTGTCTTCTATCTGTGATAATCGAGATATGAAAATTTAGTTTATTTTTTCCATATTGGTTAAGTTTTTATCTAAAGCTACATTTTCATAAAATTTTTGAAGTTTTTAAAATTATGTTTTAATTTCAGGTTAAGGTTTAATTTCAGAGATAAAAAAAAAAGATTCATTTTTAAATAAATATTGCTGCGCTTTTCTAGATCCATAAAATTACAGTGTTACATTTTCACCTCTAACTTTTATCTTCTTATTATAGTATACTAAATTTTCATTGGATGAATTAAAGTCTTCTGCGATATTATGTAAACTATTAGAAAAATTCCAAATTACATTATCGAATGATTCTACTTATCTCTTTATATTTTATTAGAAACAAGTTTTTGGCAGGTTATTGGATTAATTGAGTATCAATAATTTCTAGTATTAAATTCGAATTCAAATATTAGGTGAAAGATGCATATATTAGAAAAATATAAAGAACAATTAAAAGAAGAATGTAAGGCCACTTAGGAATAAAAAAATAAAAATTTTAATTTTATTTCTCAAAATTTTAAGTTAGAAATGAGTCAGAAGAAATTACTGAAGACAAAGTAAGATATGAAAAATTTAATTGTAATTTTTTACTATTAATAATTTCATCGAACAGATGATCAGCAAAGACAATTAATTTTCACAATAAACTAAATCATTTCCAAAATCGTAAAAATGAATGCCGTTTTTATAGTAAGTGACGACACAGATTAATAGCAAATAATAATTTATGAATTTCATTTGAATAATATCATGCTCTGTTCTAGGTTTCAGAAAAAAATCATTTTAACATTCACTTTAAATACAGAAATTGATTATATATTTTTAAAATGTAATATTTCTGTCGAAATATGCCATCATTTTTCTATATTACTAGCTGGTACCCAGCGCGTTGCAGTTGCAGAAAAAAATAATCATGGAAACATCGCTTGGAATTTGAAATAGTTATTTTGCTTAGTTAAGAATGATATTTATTTTCTTGTCGGCAATGAATACATTCATTGAATTTGAAGGATATATAAAGGAGAAGTATAAATAGTATTTATTCTATTTTTATTGTTCTATTCTACGAATAAATATTCTTTTTTATGTATTAGATTTGTGTATTCTTTTAGAATTGCAAAAGTTGGTGTTCTTTCAGAATGTTAATGAAAGAAACTTGTATCTCATGATTCGTTTAATAATCGTCCAGAATTCTCAAGTTTAATGTTAAAAAATCTGATTAAAATATTTTCTTTTAAAATTGATTAAACATATAAAATATAGTTATACCACAAAATCATAAATATAGTGGAAAAAGTAATTTTTTGAAAACTAAGACGGTACAAAATTATTTGTTTTATAATATTTTCGGAAGTTACATCGAAAAACGTTAAAATTTTATAAAATACTTAGTTAAAATTTTACATCTATAGTATAGGATTGGATCCCCTAAAATTTTCTCGCATTTTCCCTAATAAAACTATTACCTCAGAGATAGACTTTTATTGCCTTTACGTACAACAGCTACTGAATATTAACGTCTAGCTAGAATGTAGCATCTTTACTGAATCTGTCTCTTCGGCGAGTTATTTGGTGGTTAATCCATGGTTAATAGATGCTGTAAATAGATCTGAAAATATTTTTCCATCCTTTAGATGATTGTATTATGCCTATAACCTTCGCGTTAGTGCAAACAATATGTTGCCGAAGTTTTATCGGAATCAGATGAGCGATACGGCAGCGCATAGGTGACATACAGACATTCATTTTTATTTATATACATGAAGATCATATTCACAATTATTTAACTAAGCGCAAACATAGAAATCAATTTTTTACTTACTGTGAGAGTTTAAGCGGTTGACACTAAATTTCAAACTTTATATCTAACACTCATCATTCAAAAACAATCAAATAACTTATTTAAAAAAATCAATAAATGCAACTAAATATCCATACCTCTTTCAATAAGCGGTTTATTGAAGCAACGGTTGGATCCTTTGTTGAACCACGTTGGCAGCTTTGCCAATGTCGATGGATTTGGGTTTGCCAAGTGCATCACTACGTGCATGGCCTCTTCCGCCGTGAATATATCTGGGCATTTCTTTACAAGCTGTGTGAATTTCATGGCTGGAATACTCAGGAAGTGGATGGTTTTCAGCAGAGGAAGCAGAACGTCCCGCTTCGAAGTATTCGCTCCTGGTTGCAAGTTTGCCCATTCCAGGATGGCATCAAACAGTTCTTCTTCAGAACTAAGGTTCAACCTGGGCAACTTGCAGATGGATCGAACAGTAGATAAAGTTGAATTTTTGAAATCGTCTGATCTGTAAGACATTCAGAAAAGAAATTTTTTAAAGCGCAATTTCCTTAGAGAATTCCAATGCGGAATTCTTTATTTATATTCATTTTACACTGTTACGTTTTAGGGTATCAGACTATGTTTGATAGAAGGATTTTTTTATTAAAAAAACTATAGCTTTTAGATGTAAGAAAGCCACTAAAGGTGCCCAAAATGTGTGGTTTTCTAAAAGAAAACAAAAATTAAGCTTATTTAAAAGAAATAATCGATACATCCCCCCCCCTTTACATCAAATTTAACTTAAGGTATCCGTCTACGTTCGAAGGAAAAAATTTGAAAAATTTGATTGTTTAAAAACCATTTAAAACTATGGTTTTTAGATGTATTGGAAATTATAATACAAAATACTAGAAATACTAGAAAATTATTTAAAAATATAATATCTTTTGTGAAATTGGAAAATATGTAATACATTTTAATAAAATTTAACAAAAATGGTTAACAATCTACGCAAAATTGCAATTGAATTATCTCATTTTTCTTTCTACATAAGTTACAGAATATAATGATGAATGAAATGAACCAAAATCTAAGAAATATTCATCGATCTAACATTCAGATGACGAGGACGATACCAAAGCTGGCACCTCCTCTGCAAACTTCTACACCACATCAGAGGGAGG
>JAPMOQ010023847.1:486650-506108 GCA_026543055.1 Argiope trifasciata | reverse complement strand
TTTAAAATAGATATTTTTAGAATGAAATATTTATAGTCTGTGGCAATTAGAATGCAAAATGCTTTAAAATAGATATTTTTAGAATGAAATATTTATAGTCTGTGGCAATAAGAATGCGGAATGCTTTAAAATAGATATTTTTAGAATGAAATATTTATAGTCTGTGGCAATAAGAATGCAAAGTGCTTTAAAATAGATATTTTTAGAATGAAATATTTATAGTCTGTGGCAATAAGAATGCGGAATGCTTTAAAATAGATATTCTCAGAATGAAATATTTATAGTCTGTGGCAATTAGAATGCGAAATGCTTTAAAATAGATAGTTTTAGAATGACATATTTATAGTCTTTCGCAATATGAATGCCTAATGATTTAAAACAGATACTTTTAGAATGTAATACTTTCTGTGTATGAAAAATTTCAAATTTAACAACCAAAATAATACGTAAAGCATTAGCGAATACTTATTCAGATGGAAAGCACATTCGTAGCTCCCTAGAGACATACGTTATCCAAAATGAATTACTTAGCGTCTCTTATTAATATTACTTATTTTTTATTATTTATCTTTCCAGCACAAAAATATTAAAACAATCGTCATCATTTTTCATAGATGCTTCTTCAATTGTTTCTGGTTGAATCTATCGTCATTCTACTACAATTGTTTCTTCACTCGAATTGTGTGACGAGGTGGTAAACAGTATAAGCGGTTAAACATTTATGTCTGTTACTAATTTAAGTAACTAGCTATTACCCGCGACTTGTTTCGCGTTGAAATTTTGGTTTATATGTATGAGAACTGACGGTCTGATTAGCAGTAGGCAGTGGCATTTCACTAATTATTGCAACAAAATTAGGCAATCAATTTCTTTTACAACTTGGGGAAGAAAATATTAAAAAAACTGCACCATCATTTAATTCTCTACAGTAAAAACTTAGAAAACACATACTCGTAATCAAGTCTATAAACTAACATAAAAGGTTCAGACTAATAATTTATTAAAAGCTTAAAAGCGAAAATAAGGTTTACAGTTAATGACCATCATTTAAGTTTAAAATGGCATCACGAGAATTGAAAACTATAATTGCGTTTGCTATAAAATTATAAAAAAAAAAATTTCGACATAAATATTATTTTTTTAGTAGTAAGACATATTTTTTAACTAGAGACACTAGATATTTTACCCGCGACTTCGTTCACGGGGAAATCTTGATGCATATGTATGAGAACTGATGTCTGATCAGCAGTCGGCAGTGGCTGTCTTTAGTTGCCTGCGAGCAAAACGACAACCGCGCCAATCACCGCCTGGTTACCTCGGATGTCCTGCAGGCTGTGATTTAACGTCTATATACTCTCGCGTCCCATACTATTAACCTGCATTGGTACAAAAGGATTGGCCATCGGTAGCCTAGTTGGTCGATCGTCAGTCTCGTAGCCGAAATTTCGCGGGTTCTGTCCTCGTCTCGGCCAAAGATCGCCGTGTTGGCTCATGGCAGTGCGGGCACGTTCAACAGGTCGTGACTGCAAAGCCCTCCAAGTTCCCATAACAAATGATACCACTGAGGGTACTGAATCAGGGATGAGTCGGTCTCTGATTTGGATCTAAATTCTGATTAGCGGATGGATGAATGAGTACGACCGCCCCTCAAAAGGGCTGTGTCGTGTGTGTTCGAGCAAATTCGCACTTACATCTGAAAGGTATTCGTTCGCAACGAAAGGTGCACACTTCTGCCTTCATTCGAAAGAGCTCCTCTCATTCGGGGTGGTATGACTAAGTGGCATTAGACCCACCACCACAAAGGGATTTCCCAGCCACTATTTTTGGTTTGTTAACCCCTTAACGGTCGCATAATTTTGAAGAAAATGGTCATAAAAGTGTCTATTTTTTATTCAAGAAAATTATACAAAACTGAGTGTATGTACAATATTTGCATTCAGTTTTGATTTTTTAGTTCATTTTTAGCTTGAAATTAAAAAAATCGGAAATGCTGACATTCAGGGTTATTATGACTGAATCTTAGCTTTCCAACAAAGAGAGAAAATAAAAAAATATGTGTTTTAGGCATTCAAACATAATTTTATTGCATTTACACATAATGTAAATAAATATTTGTAATTTTTTTCTTCTGTGATAAATTTTAAAGCATGAGATGCATAGACCAACATCACAATCAGGACAATAGTACCGAGTTTCCTTTCTGCTGACATCTAGTTTAAAATCAATGAACTATCTCTAAAAACATAACTAATAGTCTAGGGCAGCCATCTGGCGTATATTTTGAGAAATAAACATGATTCTGGGCAGAAGAAAAAGATTGTTTTAATATTTTTGGCGCATTACTTTTGAATAGGCCAGTCCGGAAATATCACGGGCGTGAGAAATAGAGGACGAAATTTCACCCCGTCATTTTCACGGGAGCGAGAAGGAAGGGGTTAATGATTAGGTCATTGTGAGTGCCGTATCTTCTCAAAAAGCGTCCTTGTATTTATCCCACAGCTGAAGTGGGTTTAATAGTCCGCAAGTTCTCACTAAAATTGCAAACAGATCTTCTAGCTACTTTCATAGTCAGAGCTTGAAAGTAGCTAGAAGATCTGTTGAAGCCTCAAAACGTGTAGTCAACAAATTGTCGATTTATCCCTTTTTTTATTTTGGTTTCGGCTTTCATAGTATAGTTTTTAAATTATCAATCGTCTGCTAATGTAATTTTATTTTGCAGTCGGCTTTCACTGTATGGCTTTTGAATTATCTATCGTCTGCTGTTGTAATTTTTCCCTTGGAAATCACAGTGTTATTGCCTATCTCCAGCAACGTTTTATAAAGATAAACGGAACCAGTTCAAATATTGTTCTTTTAATCGATAAAGATTGTTGGTTCAGGGTAAATCTAAACTAATAAACACAAGGTTATTAGAAAATAATGCAGAAGGTTGTCGCATTTGGCGATTTATCGCCAATTGAAGTTACTATTTGATTTCCAAATGATACATTATGAATGATCTTAAATAATTTAAAACATGAATCAGCTTAAACCGGTTTGAATTAACCAAGAGACGATCAGATTACGCACGTGTTGATATTTAGAAAAACAATATTTTGAGAGAGAATTCTAGTGATCGTTTTAAAACAGTTTAAACTGGTTAATGAGAAATTAATCAAGACAGAAAATGACATAAAAATGATAATGTTTCCCCATGGCAACTAGGAATTTGCAATAACATACTGCGTTTTCTTCTTATGTTTTTTTTCTGAGATTCTGAACATTTAAGTAAAGACATCTTCTCAACCCAACACGCGACTAACGCAACTGCTGATTCATTTTGTGTCCAACTAAATGCACTAACCTGATAACGTCCCTGGTATTGTCTTGGATGAACATCGCACAGCGAGCCTTTAAGCCTTCCATCTTGTTATCCATGGCCATCTGATAAATACTACTGGCATTCTCCTCTGAGATTTCAGCTGACTCGAAATAGGACTCGCATCTGTCCACTAAGCATTTTACCTGGAATTTCTTCGCAGCCGCCATTGTTTGTACAACGAGTGCATTGTCTTCGAAATACACATCATCGGTGTAGAGATATCTATGAAAAGCAGAAAATTTAGAATTGGAAAATCTTGAATTGTTAGGCTATTTTATTAATGGCTTAAGTCAGTGTTTCCCACAGTGTGGTACGCGTACTCCCAGGATACAATAAGAGTTTGATGGGGGGCACAACTGAAGGCAAAGTCAACCCCCTGAAGATCACGTGACTGTGTCCAAACTGAAAGAAGGCCCAATTATCTGAACTGGGAGCCGCATTTGAGATTAAAATTAACAAACAGGGAATGATATATTTTTAAAAAATTTTTAAATTTTAATCTTGTTCGAATCCGAAATGATTTTTAGTTCCGATTACAGTTTTTGGTTTCCATTCCGTAGCTTCATTTCGTTTCTTAAATTATTCTCATTTAGGTTTGTTCCATAAACAGATCTTATTTCATTTGGCTTTCAGCTTTACTTACTTTTCGTAGTTTAATTCCGAATTAAATTCTAATTTCGATTTCAACATGATTTGTTCCGTTTCCAAAGAATTTTTTTTGTTTTTTGTTTCCAAAACCATTTAATTTTTTATTTTAATGCTCCTGATTGGCCAAGAAGGTTTTAGGCCAGCCTTCCGCTGCTATGTAAGGCCAGCAATCTGAAACTGGAGTATTCTGGGGCGGTGATCGATCAATAAACTTGAACTGAGACGTCTTGAAGAGGACTCCTGAGCGGAGGAGTCAGCGGGAGAATATCGAAGCAACGAAGGAGTGCTGTTTGGTGTTTTCTGAAGAAACCTGTGTCGTGTATCGTAGCCCGTTGTGTCGTCGTCTGGAACGGAGCTGTCCTGAGCTGAGGAATAGTCCCATTGTGCAATTTAGTGAGTCGACAGCGAAAGCAAGAAGAGACATAAGAGTAGTTTCAGCCGTTAGGGAGAGACCTACGCGAGCGTAGACAGAATCCCTTAAAGATTTCCTCTCCTGCTGAATCCTTTTGGTAGATTTGGGGGCTGTTTACTTTGTCAATACGGAATTTCTGCCTGTGGACTACTGATGGTGCTAAAGGGCTAATGTGTGTCAGCTGTATTGTGCTGTCCTGTCTTCGTCCTGTAAATAAACGTCGTCTGTGTTTTGTCTTCTACTACAGGACTGATCGTTATCTGCGCTCATCTTCTCACACCATACACCCCGCTATACCAGTAAGCGAACCCGACGGATTAGAAAGATAAGGAAGAGAAAATCCTTAATAAGGTATGTGTGTGTGTATTTTGGTTATTATTAAAATACATCCATTTTTTGACGAATTGTCCTCAGCGTTAAGAAAACTATAGAAGGGGTACGCATATATCAAAAGTATGGTAAACACTGGCTCAAGTAATAGCTTTCTCTCTCGAAACGTATTAACAATATAAAAACGAATGTTCTCTTACTCAACAACATTCCTGAAAGCCTGAAAAGGAACATTCTTTATTTCGTATTCAGAGGTAGTTGGTCGTCCCGTGTCTGAAGGAGTGTTGCCAAAGAGCATTCTTGCAAACTCGGGGCTTCCAATGGCCAAAACAGCCTTGTGCGCCCTCAGTTCCGGTTTCGGCTTGATGCCACAGCTCACCACAAACTTTACGTCAGTATACAACTGTTCGTTATACAGTTTACGCATGCGCTGTGAGAGGTCGGGAGCTCGAGGTCTGCCATAGCCTGGAAAAGACCAAAGTATCCTATAAGCAATATTAAAAATCTGTCGAAGAAATCCATTAGTAAAGGATTCCACAGGATGTTTTAAAACTACGACATGGTAGATCCGTCATACAAGGATCGAACATAGCAAAGGAACAGAGGGTAGCCACTGCGATCCGGAACTGCTACAGGGCGTCTAAAATAATTTATAAAACAAAGAGAAGAAACGAAACCATTACAGTTCATTTCATTGATAATGACATGCGACAAACGCACGGCAAATGCTGAGCCTGCAGGAGATGCACAAAGTTTTTGCCAGATGCATCGAGACATGCATGGCACCTACGCTGCAAGGAACGGCGCACCTTCTCAAAGATACCAGGTGTATCTCGAACGCATCCTGTTGCCACTATTCGTCCTACCAAGTCCTCAGATGTTCCAACAAGTGTTTCATACACAAGTCTTTTTAAAAATTCCCAAAAAAAAATCAAAGGGATACATATTTGGTGATCCTAGGGGCCATATGATATGTACACAGTGACCCATCCAGCCGACAGGAAAAGTAGCCACCAGATGTGCTCTGACGTCTGTGCTGAAATGTGCTGGAGCTCCGTCATGTTGAAATCGAATGCGTCAATAAATAGGCATCGGAACATCATTCGGTATTTCTGGCAGAACCTCTTACAAGATTGTTAGATAAAAGGAGCCGTTCAGTCTTTCTGGGATAATGTACGGAACAAGTAAACTGTCTTCTACAATGCCAAGAAATACGTTAATGGAACATTTGTTCAGTTCGTGTTTGCATCGCAACGCCCTTTCGTGGCTCTAGTACCTTCTACTGGCGTTTGAGAGAGACCCTCTCTTCCAATGCGATATTTGATCCTTGTAGAATGATGGATGTACCATGTTTTTTGTCGAAGCTTTTTTGAAAAACTCTGTAGATTATTTTAAACTATCCGCCTCTGACGACTTCTTTAAGATCAGCTTGTTTGTTCATATAATTTTCTTTCTAGGATCTTAAACAAATAATATATAATACACAAAAAAATTGTCTTAATATTTGATACAGCTGAAAAATATACAATCCATTGAATCAGTTACTGAATATAAAAAAATATACACTGATGGAAAAAAAATCCCAACACCAAGAAAAAATTATTGTATAGTAATGAAATTTTAGGAATACATTTTTCTAGGTAACATATTTAATTGATTAAAGTTCCAAGATCACAGGTAGAGTCATTGGCGAGAAGAGCCGTTTCAAATGTGAAATTTTGATACATTAGTAACCGGTGTAACAGCCAGAATTTTCAATGCAAGTATGCAAACGTGCATGCATTGTGTCCTGAGCGAACACCCCCTTGAATGCTGTTCATGAATGGCAGCACAACAGGTTGTATCACTAGACTGACGCACAAATTTGCAGTCAGGGTGCGTGGGATAACCACGAGAGTGCTCCTGCTGTCATACGAAATTGCTCCCCAAACCATAACTCCAGGAGTAGGCCCTGTGTGTCTAGGCCGCAGACAGGTCACTAGCAGGCGTTCACCTGGCCTCCTTCTAACCAACAAACAGCTATCACTGCGACCAAGGCAGAACCGGCTTTCATCAGAAAACACAACAGATCTCCACTCCATC
Source organism: Argiope trifasciata (assembly GCA_026543055.1). Taxonomy (NCBI): domain Eukaryota; kingdom Metazoa; phylum Arthropoda; class Arachnida; order Araneae; family Araneidae; genus Argiope; species Argiope trifasciata. The sequence continues at coordinate 499,275 of JAPMOQ010023847.1, read as the reverse complement.
CTCCAATGAGCTCCAGCTTGACACCACTCACGTCGCAAACGGCAGTGGTTTGGAGTCAGTAGAATGCACTGTGCAGGGCTTCTGGCTCGAAGCTGTCCTTGAAGTAACCGATTTGTAACTGTTCGTTGTGTCACTGTGGTGCCAACTGCTGCTCGAATTTCCGCTGCAGACGCAGTACGATTAGCCACAGCCATACGCCGAATACTACGGTCTTCCCTCTCAGTAGTACCACGTGGCCGCCCGGACCCTGGTCTTCTTGAGGCAGTACCTTCCCTTGACCACTGCCGCCAATACTCATGCACAGTGGATATATTCCTGCCAAGTCTTTCAGCAATATCGCGGAATGAAAACCCACCTTCTCGTAGCCCTACAACACGACCTCGTTCAAACTCAGTGAGCTGTTGATAATGGCTTCTTCGTCTTCTTAGAGGCATCCTTGACTAACATTAACCCACTACGTCAAATCTCAACTGTAAATAACGATCACGAACCTTACAGAGCTTATTTGAAAAAACCTCATTTGCATGTTCATAGTGTCTCTACTAGCGCCACACTTACGCGCGTAGCTCGAAATTTGAATCGACGTCATCTTTCAGATGTATAAACACGCCTACCAAATTTCGTTTATCTAGCACAGCTCCTTCCTAGTGTTGGGATTTTTTCCATCAGTATATATATTAAGAAATAAAAGAGGAAGAAATTTTTATTATGGATTGAATAATTTACAATAACACAAAACTTAATGTTTTGACGAATGAATTTGAATTTCACCATGATATTTTAAAACTTTGTCATAGACTGCATATCAAATGAAAAATATTACTAAAATTAAAAGAAAACAAAGACAAAAATTGATGTCTATAACAAGGTAATTTTTGAGTTTTAACACATTAGGAAGACCTTTTTGTTTGTGGGATAATAGTTTTGGAAGATATGGTCATCAAGCAAGTCAAAGCAATTACCTTATTAGCTCTGGTTTAGTCTGTTTTCGTTTTCATTTTACATCAATTGATCTTGATCTTTTTTACATTCATTCTGCCCTAATTTAATGGACTTTTTTAGTCTCTCTCTAGAACAATTTTAATAACATTTTGAATCTTCATTATTTAGTTAATCTAAGCTTTGAATTCTACTCAACTGTAAAAACCTACGCTCAAAACTGTCTGAAATTCGTTTGATGGCTTACTTATATTTGACTGCTGCCATTAGAATATAAGTAATAAGAAAATTTCTTTGCCATATATGTTAGTCATTTTTGTACATGGAAGAGATAATCAACTATAATAACAATGTTTGCAGTTTGGTAAAATACATAAGTCGACAGTCTAATGTAATTGTTCCAAGTATCATAAAAACTTCAGGGCCACCAGTTTTCTTTTAAGCCTTGATATATTTCTCTAAAAATCCTTAAAATCTTAATGAGTTTTTGTAGTTTTCTAAGGTGAAAATTCCTTAACTTTCATTAAGTAAGCATTCGTCTAGTTCAAGGTCGGTAACCTATTGAACCGGAAGAGCCAAAAGCAACAATTTACAAAATTTTACAGTTTTTAAAGAGACACTAAATATTTTTGATTTCATATTATAGTATCTGCTTACACATATTTGATTTCTGATTTAAAATAAACGGCTTTAAATGCGGAATAATCTTTATTGACATAAAAAAAAACAAATATATATCGTTACATCAATCGGAACATTGGCTTTGTATGCGTTTTGAAAGTTTGGTTAAATCTGGCTTATAGCTTGTTGTTTTAAGTTTCACGCACAATTCTAGATTTTTATTTGTTAGCTGGCTTCTAAATTTTTTTTGTTATATACTTGCAAGAAAACGCTTGCCCACAAGAAAACGTCGACCCGAAGATGGTCAGCCCTCGATATGCCAACTTCATCACCTCACTGAAATATTCAGTTCGTGTAGTTGTGCACTTGTGCGATGTGCATGCATTTTTGAACCTCCAATTCTATTTTCCTGTTTGAGTTCTGCAAACTTTCCATTCCACAAGTCTTTGGCTTTCGAAGCTAGCAATTACATTGGCGATCCAGCATCCATTCCAAATGGCTCAATGTTGATCCCATCTGTATTTGCTTCGAGAGGATTTACTCTGAACGCGTGGGTATTTTCGTTTGTTTTGAGATTGTTTGAATCTCTCAGTGTATTGATTCTTCATATTTTTTTAAGTTATGATGAAGTAATTCCCGTCAATAGTTGCATCAATCTCATCGCGGTATGGGGTTAATTTTTCATATGGGACTGGAGAGCCGAAGCTTTACATCAATAGAGTCACATAGCGAGCCACTGGTTGACGACCTCTAGTCTAGTCTAATAGACTATAGAGACAGGACAGTTTTGAGAGTTCAAGGTGTCCCGATTGCATTTAATAAGTATAGTTGCACACTTGCTATTTTTGAGATCCGCTTTAACGGTCGTTTAACAATTGACGTTTTAATGATGTGAGAAGAAATTTGCTTTAATACTATAACTGGCCAATGTGAATTTCTTTTTCTTTTTTTACTGAATTTTTCTACTATTTTATAGATTTCTAATGAAACATGGATTCGATGGAAAGATGAAGATCAAACTATTGGAAAATTTTACTTTCTATCCATCTATAAAATTCAGAAAAATAAAATACGTATGTCATTTCTATAATCAAGCTACTTATGGAAAGTAAATTTTTTAAAATCTGCCAAGAGTGCAAAAGTTAATATTCACTATTTTACTATTTGTTGAACAGAATAACTATAATATTTTTAAGGTATCCGACTACGTTAAAAATACTGGTTATTGACTTCATTGGCGAATTTATTTTTATTGTTATTTCTTGTAGTTCTGACTTTCGTCTTCCCAAAACCGTTCATCTTATCTAGGAAAATGAAAGGCAAATTTAAGCAAAATATATTGTTCAGCTAAAATTTGTCATTCAGTTTTTCTCAAAACTTTAATTTTCATAAAAATTCTCCACCGTTCATCTTATATCTCAAAAACTTACAGAAGTCTGTACATAAAAATTTCAGCGTGTGTTTTAAATAATATGGGCAATGAAATGAACCAAACTTTTTACTGTTAGTTAAATATATTTCCGTTTATAGGTGTTTTAAAGAAATTATTATAAATTTTTTATTAAATTATTGTAAATTATGGAAAAAATTCATATATACGTATATTTTTACCTATGACTACTTTGCATCTCAAAATCTTTCTTAGAATTCTGTTCATCTCATTCATCATTATACTCTATAACTTGTGTGCAAAGAAAAATATAATTGTTGCATTACCCTTTTGTGTAGAGTGTTAACAATTTTGATTAAATTTCATTGAAATGTGCTACACACTTCCCTATTTCTCAAAATATATTATATTTTCAAAAATTTTGTCGTCTTTATAGTATTTTGTATTATAATTGACAATGCATCTAAAAACTACGGTTTTAAATGGTTTTTAAAAAATCCAACTTTTAAAAAATATTTCTTTGGACGTAGTTGGATACCTTAATTTCATAAAATGGTTTGGATTAAACGAAGAAAATGTAGCAAATTACGTAGTAATATGTAGCGCATAATTGAATGCTTATTTACAGAATAATGTTGATTTAAATACAGTTTATCAGGGGTCAATGTATAATAAACTCAAAATTCAAATAATACTCAAATGGAATGGTTAATTTAACTCTTAATGCAAATTAAAGCGAGGAAAGTGTGATGTTCATCACGTGTTGAAATCGTAGCGTGTCATGTCAAGAGACAAGTATTAGATGCGATATTTTCCACATAATTCCATAACAGCTGATTGCAAATCAGAGAAATACATAGTACAATGATCAACTAATCGTTAGGCATCTATTATAATACGACTTACGTGACTATCGGAGTTTGAAGCTTAAATATATTTGGATGATAAGTTATAAAGAGAGCAAGGTACATAAGTATTGAATTGAAAATTTTAGAATGCATTACTGATGGCGAGCCAGCTGGTCGCCAAATGCAGCAAGTATATAATAAACTCAAAATTCAAATAATACCAATGGGTTAGATTCGAAAGTCTGTCCGGCACATTAGAGCTCAAAGAGCGTTAGAAAACAGCTACTTCCTCAGAATTACGCCATGATATATAATAGAATTTGAATAATTTTAGTTACAATTCTATTTCCTTTTTTTAAGACAACAATCATAACTTATGTAAAATAAAAAATAAGCCCGATGACTGAACTGTCTTGTGGTAATTTACAAAACTATTTGCAACAAGATTTGGTTATCAGCAAGACAAATTTTCATTCCAAAGATCTAGAGCGATCTTCAAGGAGAATTCAGGCAATTTGTGGTTCTGTACTTCTTCTTCTTGCATACATCCGACCACCTCACCACCACTGAACGTAGCAGTATCGACAGGATTTGTTGGGGTCGACTGCTGATTGCCCAGCCTCACATTGACCGATTCGTCAAACTAACATTCCATTCGGGGAAGAAAATGACTGTCTTTCTCCCCATTTGCACTCTCTCAAACAGTTGGAATGAAACTGTCCATCTTTGATATAATATCCTACAGGGTTTTGAGATGACCTGATACCAACAGTACTGTACTCAAATCTTTATTGACAATCTTCAGGTCCTTCCTTCACTTTGAGATCTCCACACATTCCATTCAATAGTGGTAAACCGTACCCATTTCTCCACAAATGCATTTATTTTCCTGCGTTCTTCCAAATCTTTGATAATAGGAAATGAAATCTCCCATGTCCTGATATTATTTGAATTATAAGTGGATGGTATCTTCTCATTTTAATTTCCGGATTGTGGTTTTATGCTGTGAGAATTCTGAAGTCTTTCTTTTAATAAATGGTCCTTCAGTTTCACATTTTAAATTTAATCAATATGTTAATAATTTATTTGAGGTTATTTATTATTTTACTAATTTTGTCAGAATGTATAATATTTTATTTATTTGCTTTGATTCATGACGGCGCGACATTGAAATTCACATTCAACCATATTTAAACAGATGTTTGGAATTATTCAGTGCATGATTCAGACATTTTTTGGTCCTAGGCAGAACACACTATAAGGTTCTTTTTCCAAAATCTGCTAAAAGTACTTTAATACTTTAATTTCTTTTTCAAAGTAATTTTATTTCGTGGCATTTTTTTCATTTGATTGGTTGTGAGGGACTTATTTAATTTTCGAAAAATTAACCATAAATATTAATTATTATACATAACATACATCCTTATTTATATGTTAGTTACTGACTCTCTTATTTGCATATTATTATATTATGTTATATAATTGTAACTGATATTATATAGCATATTTAGCGGATAAGTGTTCGATAAATGTCATAATCTGTTGCCAGATATTTAGCAGATGATTCCTTTTCAAATATCTTATAACTGCAATTTTTATTTCTGTTAAAATATTATTAAAAGTAAAAGCAAACGAATTTTCTCTTTGATAAACATATTTTATTAATATTATTTTGCATATTACTGATGATCAATGGCAAACCTTTTGGAATCTGGCAATGGTTTGTAAATTATGATGTGAAGTGAAGAGAATAAACGAAACCGATGGAATTCTAAAAAGCTTGGAGTCTTGTTCTGTTTTTTTAAGTATATAAGATACTCTGCAATCTACAGAAAAAAATATATATAATTTTGAAGCTTAAGAAAACGGTTAGTTTTCTAGAAAGCATGCTAAAGATAAGTATTATTTTCTAAAAAATATTAACAAATTATAGATTATATATACACAACATATAATCAATAATGTCTGGAAATCACTTTTGTATTAATATTCTCACCGTTCTAATTAACATAGCGAATAAAGTAACTGGAAACAATTTTTTCGAGGGCACTTTATGAAGTCATGCTTTTAAAAAGTGCCCGAAATTGCTGCATTCTATGAACAATTATATGCATTTTACTAATCCTATTTGTTAATGAAACATTTTTGGTACTTTTCTGCAATCTAAACTAATTGATTTAAGAAACCTAGAATTTCAATATTTAAAATAAATGAACGAATGCCTCTAATTAGATTCATAAGCTGATTGATTGGCATTAAAATTTATTGTCTTCCAGACGTTCATTGAAATCATTTAAAAGCGTAATAATTCAAATCATTAAACGGGATATTCGCAGCTTCGTAACTCGATCAAAGTTAGAGGTTTTGGGGTTTGTTTTTAATGTTAGTGTGTCAAAATATTGATTAACCAATAGAACCAAGAAACTGGTTATATATTTAAGCGTTTTAATTTTTCAACGGCACATTTACTAACACAAATAACATAAAATATTTTTACGGATCCGTCGGGTTCCTTTCTTACCTCGTATAGTGGGTTGTATGGTATGAGAGGAGATGATGATGACACACAGACAATGATCAGTCCTTTAGAAGAAGACACAACACAGACGTTTATTTACAGGACAAAGACAGGACAGCACAATATTGACTACACAACTATGTACAGGACACAACTATTTACAGCCGAGACGAACACACTGCAGATAGTAGTCCACAGGCAGAAATTCCGTACGGACAATGTCCAAAGCTTATAAAGTGGCCAGTCAGGGTTCCGCAGGAAAGGGAATCTTTAAGGGATTCTTTTCTACGCTCAAGTAAGTCTCTACGGAACAGGCTGAAATAACTCTTCTGTCACTTCTTGCTTTCGCTGCCGACTCACTGCTTCGCACAACGGGACTACTCCTCAGTTACGACACACGACACAGGCTTTTTCAAAATATTCCACACAGAGATCAGCAGTCCTCCGTTCAGGACTTCTCAATTCAAGACCCTTCTATTTAGGTCTTTTCGATTGAACTCCGCCGCGCTTCTCGTCTTCTTCGTTGAGCACCAGATCGTCGTACTTCGGCTTGATTCCTCTTCGGGTCTTCTCCTTTGCTTTTTCCTAAACTGTGCTGCTTCTCGCTTGATTCACACCTTAATTCTTCTTCGGGTCTTCTTTCCTTTTTCTCCGCTGCTCAGCTTCGACTTGACTCTTTTTTTTGTACAAGTGGGTTACAGCTCAATGGAGCCGCAGACCCCACCTTCTGTAAATATAGTAATTGATACACTTTGGGATGAATGAAAAATACACTTATTAGTTCGTGAATTCAGCAAAATGATGAAAGAAAGTTCAACAAGTAACGTACAGACTTGGTAAAGGGAGAAAACAGAGAAGACGGCGTTGTCAGGAGTGCGGGTGGAGATGGGAACCAGTCGGGAGAGAGATACTGGGAGAGAGTTGTCTGGACCAATCAGGAGGCGTGGAAGCAAAGCATGTAAGAAGTTCATCTTTTCAAGGAACGCGTTAATGAGAATTAACTTCTTTTCTTCTTTTGTCTTGGCTAGTTTTATTTTCTTTGCGGCCATAAGAATTCCAGGAAATTCCGCTAGCATAGCTTTGATTTCTCTAAGGGAGTCTAAGAGATCTTGAGTTGACATCAATCCAGCAGCGGTAGACTTTGTTTCCTTGGGAGGTTCAAGTGGGATTTTATGGTGATTTTGAACTTTATTTCTGGCAGCTTCAGAGTAGGATTTTCTATTTTCGGGGTTGATTTTGATGATTTGAAAAGCCTTGCAACCTCGCCAAGAGGCGATGTTTGATAGTTGATACAAACAGGTTCATCAATTTTTTGCTTGATGTTGCATTGTATCGTTGCATGCTTGCCGTTGCATTTAATACATCTGGGAGAGCATTTACAATTTCTTACACTATTGTAAAAACCAGCGCAATTAAAACACATGGTAGCTTTGTTTTTCTTCCTGAATGGTTTAACTTTGATTTTTAGAAAGGCGATTGATCTGAGATTATACATATCTTTAACCTTTTCATTTTTCTTTAACTCAACCATGAAGATGGGGTATGGGGTGTTATTTCGGTTTTTTTTAAGTTGAGATATTCTGAGCGGGTGAAAATCTTTGGCTCTTAGTTCATCTTGGATGGTTGAGATATCGGTATTAATTGAAAGTCCTCTAATGACAATCTTGATTTGCGATTTTCCGGAGATTCTGAGAGAATGTATTCTTGCTTCTTAGCTTCGAGAAGTGCAATAATCTTTATTCTATTTTCTTCTGTTGAGGGAGCGATCTCAATGAAGTTATTTCTGAAAGTATTAACGGTTCCTGGAAAATCACGAGAAATTTCTTGAAGAATGAGATTGTAATCCTGAGACATTTTTAAGTTAACTGGAGGAACAATAGATTTCTTGGTATAGACTGGAGTAGAGCCATCGTCATTCGAAGTGCCATCAAGAATGGAAAATTTATTGCTTTGTGCGATTTTTAAGGGTTTAGGAATTGGAACGTTTTTTTTTTTTTGTTTTTGTTTTTTTTTTGCAGCTTTTTTTTTTTTTTGAAGACAGTTTTAAATTTCCCAGTATCCATAGCGCTGTGGTCTTTACCCAGGTTTTGAGATATTTTTCTTGGAGAATTTGGAGTTGAAGATTTAGGAGTAGATTGTTGAGACGACAATTCTTTCTGTAGTATTTTAAAGGCGGCAATATTTTCAGGAGTAAAAACTCGCTGGAATTCATTACCAATATAAGCAGGGCCTGTAATTTCTTCTGAGAGAGTTGATCTTTGAGATGATGATGAATTAATACGGATATGTCTAGGAGTGCTATCTTGCTTGGATCTAGGAGGGCCTTCATGTTGCTGTCTAGGCATTGCAACAGCTTTAATATGAGGAGTCGTAATACATTGATTATTCTGCATGATGAGTAAAGTCAAGAATCATTTGCTACTCTACTACTCTTGACTCTTCGACTTGACTCCCCCCACAGCCACCTACCTTATATAGTGATAGAAGGCGGGGCTAAACACCTCCTGGACCAATCAGGAGCATTCTGGATGTATCTCGGCTCCTAGTGCACCTAGTGCAAATTTATCGCCAAGCCTTGGGACCTCTGACGTCACACCCATTCACTATCCAATACATATTACTGTAAGTCTCTCTTCCTTACGATGACAGTATCAGAGCGTGAAAGCAAAACCACGCGCTCGCAACAATATAATATTTTATATCATTTCGAGTATTTTTTCCAGTTAAAAGTATATGCCTGTCTCTAAAAGTTTAGAAATAGCTATTCACTGATAATTCTGATATTTAATTGCATCATGATTAAACAGATAATCCTGATATTTAATTAGAATGAAGTAAAGAAGATCAGCTTGCTAGGATTTTTCACTAAATACTGGAAAACTAATTCAATTGTCAATCTTTAAGGTGTGCGCACACATTTAAAGATTTTTAAAAATTTCAACTTTAAAAATCTAATTTTTTTCACAGTAGGTCATTAATATATGTTTAAATTTATTTCAGTGAGAAAGCAAACGATATTGCACTAATAGTTAATAAATTAATTAATATTTAGTGTGCTAATTAGCATATTTTTTAACGTGATATCTTGAATTCTAATTTGTTCATACAAACCATTCCAGTTGGGAACTATGCGTAATATTAGTCTTCATGTTGTCTGCCTCCATCAAGTTATAAAAATCCTAGTTTATTTTAACAATTTTTTCATCAACAATAAATGGAAAAAGAGAGACTTTTTCTTTAATTTAAATTTTTAAATAACTATTAAAAATGTATTTCAATAAATATAACTTTGATGGAGGCACAAAACATCCACTATTTCATGAAGATTATTTTGATATATAAATAACTGTGTTTTGTTCATTTTTTGTTAAGTTATGATTGTTCGAATGAAGCAACGTACAGGAAAAATACCACTCTTCATAAAATAATATTGTAAAAAACCGAAACTAGAATTTTTAGTGAAAGAAGCGCAAGAAAAATCTTTATAACTCGAGAAGTATTCCGAATATTGACAATATCTTGGTATCGTTTGAAAGCTAATGGATCAGAAAATATTCTGGAACAATAAAAAATCCAATATTTTGAACAATTTTTGAAGTTTCAAGTGTCTACGTACACAGTTATTTATGACTTTTCTCTTAACTTTATAGCGACACATAAAAATGCATACAAAATATTTATCTGTAATAAAGTCAGAAATTGTTGTCACGAGTAACTTTTCAATCATTTCAAGATATTTGTCGATTGCAAATAAAATTGTCTGGTAATAAAATGGTAAATAATGCCTGGTGTTGGGTCTAATGCCATGCCACTTGGTCATACCAAGCCGAATGATCAGAGCTCTTTCAAATGAAGGCAGAAGCGTGCACCTTTCGTTGTGAACGAGCACCTTTCAGATGTAAGTGCGAATTTGCTCGAACACACACGACACAACCCTTTTGAGGGGGCGGTCGAACTCATTCATCCATCCACAAGTCGGAATTTAGATCCCAATCAGAGACCGACTCATCCCTGATTCAGTACCCCAAGAGGTCATGGGAACTTGGAGGACTTTGCAGTCCCGACCGATTGAATGTGCCCCCACTGCCATCATCTTTGGCCGAGATGAGGACAGAACTCGTTACCTTTCGGTTACGAGACTGACGCTCTACCAACCAGGCTACCACGGCCCCGAAGTTTCAAGCGTGTACATGCAACTAAACAAAAATAAACCAATCATTTCATTTCAAGTAATTCTTATATGGAATGTAAAAATTTCTTACCACCAAAATCAGAATACTGTGAGCCAGCGTCTGAGGCGTTGTCTGTTTCGTAAGTGCTCATCCAGTGCATCTGTCTGCCACTGTCCTCATACATATTACCTACAAGAAAAAAGAAATGGTCTTTCATTTCCGTAATCCGCCTGCGTTTAATTTCACAATGAAATTTCGCGGGAGCTGACAGATAATTAAAGAGACGTGTAATACATTACGAGCTTAAGGCCTCTATATCTGCATGTGTGAATTATATGACTATCAAAATTTGAACCTCATAAAGATTATGATGTAGATATTAGAAGACAAGTCACATATAGTATTTAACTGACAATGACGTTACATAAAGTATTTAACTGACCATTTAAAAGAGTATTAAGTTTGGTAAATCGACTGGTCGTCAAAGGTGGCTAGTATTCAATAAGAAGTGACGTATTATAACAGTGAGTTTTGGAATGAAAACTTAGTCTTCTGCGATCGGTGGCAAAGAAATTAAATTTTAGAACTCCGGCCAATCCGGGTATTTTTTATCCTACCAGTTCCTTCCACCATATTAAGCCAGATACTCGAGATTCTACAATATTTCAAACTTCGGTAATTTCAAAAATTGATCGAATATAGAAATAACTCAACAGATTTTTAACTTCATTTACTAAGATACCATTTAAAATATTTTTAATCCTTAACCCTTTAACTGTTTTTGAAGAGTATATTCGTTATGGAAAAAGTATATTTTGCGTTGTAACGAGTTTATTCGTCATGAGAAATAAATAGTGATAATTTGCAGTTTGCAGAATAACAATTTTAATAAAGACTCGTAAATTTAAATACGTTTAAAATATTTTCACGCCAAGTCGAAATTAAAGGAACAAATAAACAATTAATGGTATTTCGCTCAGTACCATTATCTAACAGCAAATTAAAATAATAAATTACTTTTTTATGTTTTTTTTTCGTTCATATGTAAAAAGTGTATGTAAGTTGAAACACATGAATAACCGTAATGACCGAAATTAAAAAGAAATAAAAGCCATTTCATAACAATATAATTAAATAATTTCTTGCTTCACATACTTTGTGTTTTGTGAGAATACTCGTTAAATTTTACTTAAATTTTACAACACAATTTAGATACGGATTTTCCGAAGTAGTCGAATCTCTCACTGGTTCAAGTCTTTCGAAATTGATAAAAAAAAGCCATTTTTTCGCAACCACCATTTTATCTATAACTATCTGTGTGCACATATCCACTAATTTCCTACAAATCTTAGAAAGCCGTATTTGAAACATGATGACACATGTCCTACATGCATAAGACCAATTTTATTAGTATAATTTGAAGAATAATATATTAGGAACAGGCATTTAGTTCGTTTAAATAAAATACCAGCGGGGGACCGAGCTCCGCTCGGAGAAAACAGGTATCGAAGCTAACTCGAAGATTTAAATTTTCAATTGTGATTTATCAAAACAATACATGCCATAAGAAAATTTGTGAAACCATTGGTGAAAAGATAACCGGTTAAAGTGCACCATTGTAAACTATTCTAAGCAAAGTTAGAGTTTGGAAAGGGAACTATTCTATACAAAGGTAAAGTAAAGGTAAAGATTGAAGTGTGTGGAAGTTCAATATTTTTGACAAATTTATTTAGAAAAACCAAACATATATACATGCATAAGAAACATATTATAAACCTATAACAGCATAAACATAAAACTTTATTAGTTCGCCATATTGGCTATAGATGGCAGCACGTTACCGCTTGAAAATTTAAGTAGCCATTATGGTGAACTAATAAAGTTTGAAAATATCCTATCTGTAACTCCGAACTGCTCGACCGTAGCGCTTCAAAACCGGCGCCAATCGATTCCTCGTGGCCAAAAACCCCAGACCCCCAAGTTTACTGGAGTTTATCAATTCTGGGGCAATTTTCGACTTGGCAACCATTCCTCGTATTATAGTATTAGTTTTAGAGGAAACATTATTCTTAAAAAACAATAAATAAAAGAAAATTTCCCCCGAGTTTAATTAACGGTTTGAAATTCCTTTCATGAT